>MUZC01004703.1:284023-310517 GCA_002072015.1 Radix auricularia | reverse complement strand
TAGTAGTAGTAGTAGTAGTAGTAGTAGTAGTAGTAGTAGTAGTAGTAGTAGTAGTAGTAGTAGTAGTAGTAGTAGTAGTAGTAGTAGTAGTAGTAGTAGTAGTAATAAATACTACAGACTACAGTCAGTAGTAGTGCACTTTATTTTAGGTTTTAAGTTCAAAGTTACGATGAACTTGAAGCGTTAACTTTAAAATTACCGACAAATTATAAAATTATTAGTAACCAACATTTTGAGCTTGTTTGCCTTAAAAACATATTCAGTTATTTTTTTAATCGTTCAATTTTTAAGCAAGTATTCCAATTGCCGCTTTCCTACTCACCCACTTCCTTATTGCCAGTTGCTGGTTAACGTCTGTTTTCATGTGTGTAATGCCGCTATGCCACATATTACAATAACACCACATGGATGAAGAATGCATTGAAGAATGTTTTCATTATTTTATAATTTCAAGTGGTGCAAACTCGTAGATCTATATCGTCTATGAAGGCTACTGTCCACATATCTTTTCTTTATTATTTTATTATACGATTATAAAAGATTTGTCATACTGTATCCGCCTTTGCCTTTGAGGTCGGAGTTCTCAGACCCACATAATATTTTTTCACGCACTTTAAGACACACATTTCTTACAGACAGAGAAGAGACGACAATAAATTTAACACTTTTCAAATAAATTTGTTTTTGTGTTGTTGTTACCGGGGTTTTTGTTATTATTGTTGTTGTTGGTTTTTTTTGTTTTTTTTTTGTTTTTTTTTTGTTTTTTTAGTGAATAAATACAGAATTTTATGTTATCATGCTTATTATATATCAATATCATTTAGATAACCCTAAAAATGCCTAATAAGCCTAATAGTTAGACTGGGGCGAGGTCTATGGCGGATTAAAGGGGGGGGCTGAGCGGGCTAAAGCCAGGGGCCCCCGACGGTTTAGGGGCCCCCAAACTTTTTTTATATTTATAATAAAAGTGTACAAATGTTAGCACGAATCCTTGAAAATATATTTAAAAAATTAAAAATATTAATTAGACAACTGATTGCGAATCAGACCGGATACTACTGATAGAGTTAATAATCGATAAAAAGTGATTTAATTGTCTCACTTAGAGTACATAGTATGAAGTATAGTTTATATTTTTAAAATTTCTCTTTTCAGTCAAGCTTCGCTGGTCGTGTGGAGAGAGTATGTGCGCGTGATGCAACCTGTGTTGGGTTCGATTCCCATCAGTGGAAGATAAAAATTTTCTTTTCACACTCAATTTTAATAGTTCACAAACACTTCAAAAAGTTATTTCTTCGTGTTCGTTTATTTTTTTTTTCATTATTAATATTTAGTTACAGTCCTATATTAGCTGTTAACAATCATTTTTTTTACGGGACGCTGGCTGGATAGGGCTAGGGCCCCCATTTGATTGCAGCCCGTGGCCCCGTGCAGTCTTAATCCGCCCCTGGGCGAGGTGGTCTAAAGCTCTGGACAGTCGAACCAAGGTTAAAGAGAGTCACAGGTTCTAGCCTCGGTGCTGGCAAGGCCCCAAGGGCATTGTGCTAGCCAATCAATCGCTTGCTCGTTAGTGGTGGTTTAATGATACGTACTTTGCTGGCGACAAGGGAGTGATCCGTGTCACAGTTGGCACTGTGATAGCTGCAAGTGAGTAGGACGCTAGTTGTGCACGCCTGGTGATAATGAGGTCCAGCTGGTGCCATTGGTGGGATCGATGGTGTCTCCAAGATACTTGGTGTATATCCTTGCACTTGAAGAAAGTGTTGATCACACACAAGCCTCGTGAGCAGCACAATTCCAAAAGCCTTTGTCCATTTTCATTTAACTTTCCTCTTCCAAAGAGTCCAAGGCAAGTGGGCCAGGCTTCGTGGTCGCTCCCCACTCTAGCATTGAAATCTCCTAGGAGATAGATTGCCTCGTCTTTGTGGATGCTGGCTATTACCTGGTATAACGCTTCATAGAACTGGTCCTTCTCTTCCGGAGTTGAATAGAGTGTTTGGGCATACACACTAAGAATGTGTGCTGGGCCCGCAGCTGTTCTGAGTCTTAGAGTGAGGATCCTCTCCGTGCCTGATGACGGGGGTTCAATGGATGGTAGAAGAGTGTTCTTAACAGCGAAACCTGAGGAAAAACTCGTACCACACCAAGAAAAAGGGAAGTCCACGCATCAACACCTCCTGCATGAAAGACCCTGCGAAAAAGCAGCTGTTCACAGACAAGGTGAAGGAAAGTCTCTCAAAGACGACCCCATGCGTCACCATTGACTCCAAATGGACGCATCTGAGAGACACAATCTATACATCCGCAATACAAGCCTTTGGCACAAAATCTCACAAAACCACGGACTGGTTTGATGAACATTGGGACGAGATGAAACCTGTCACTGAAGCAAAAAGGAAAGCTCTTATGGCTTACAATGAAAAGCCTACACCCGACAGGTTGCATGCCTTAAAAACAGACAAGTCACTTGCCCAAAAGGTTGCACGTAAATGTGTCAATACCTACTGGCTTAAGCTCTGTTTCAGTATATAATCAGCTGCAGACATGGGCAATACAAAAGTCATGTACGAAAACATCAAAAAGGCAACTGGCCCCTTGACGTCCAAAGTTGCTCCCCTAAAGTCCAAAAGTGGAGAAATTATTCAAGACCAGGCAGCACGGCTTAAACGGTGGGTTGAGCATTATCTGGAATTGTATTCAATAGTTACCACAGTCTCCAGCACCGCTCTAGATGACATCCCCGATATGACACTCATGGTAGAACTTGATGTCGCGCCCACACAGGAAGAGCTGAGCAAAGCAATTGACAGCTTAGCTTGTGGAAAAGCGCCTGGGAATGATGGAATACCACCAGAGGTTCTAAAGAGTGGCAAAACAGATTTACTCCAACCATTGCACGAGATTCTGTCCCTCTGCTGGGAACAGGGCTACACCCCCCAAGACCTAAAGGATGCAAATATAGTGACACTATATAAAAACAAAAGTGATAGGAGTGATTGCAATAATTATCGCGGCATTTCACTCCTTAGTATTTTAGGAAAGGCCTTTGCTCGTGTTATACTAACACGTTTACAAAGCCTAGCATCCCGTGTCTATCCAGAATCTCAGTGCGATTTCTGGTCCGGTCGGTCTAGATAGACATGGTGTTCTCCATACGACAGCTCTAGGAAAAATGCAGAGAGCAGCAGGTGTCACTATACGTTGCCTTTGTGGACCTTACAGAAGCCTTCGACTTCGTCAGTCGCAACGGGCTATTCCAAATACTGGCAAAAATCGGCTGTCCACCTCACCTACTTGCCATCATCAGACAGTTCCATGAAAATATGCTTGGCACAGTGCAGTTCGATGGAGCTAAGTCAGAGTCCTTTCCAGTCAGCAGTGGAGTTAAACAAGGTTGTGTACTCGCACCAACACTCTTCGCAATATTCTTCTCTGTACTTCTTCGATATGCATTCAAGGATAGTAGTGAGGGAATCTGGTTACACACCAGAGCTGATGGAGGACTAATCAACACTGCCCACCTCCGAGCCAAGACCAAAACGACGGATGTCGTAATTCGAGAGCTACTATTTGCGGATGATGCGGCACTAACAGCACACACAGAATCTGGTTTGCAACAACTAGTGTCAAGCTTATCCAATGCCTGCAAAGAATTTGGTCGGTAAATCAGCTTGAAAAAGACAAACACTATGGCCCAAGACACTCGACCTCCTCCTACCATAAATATCGATAATGAAAACTTGGAGGTTGTGGACAGCTTCATCTACTTGGGGTCCAAGGTCTCCAGTACACTGTCCATTGAAGAATAAATAAACATCAGAATTGGCAAGGCAGCTGCAACAATGGCTAAACTAAATAAGCGGGTATGGCAAAAGACCAAGCTAACGGAGAAAACCAAACTGTGCGTCTATCGAGCCTGTGTCATCAGTACACTACTATATGGGAGCGAGACATGGACCACTTATACATCGCAAGAGCGCAAGCTTAACAGCTTCCATTTGAGATGCCTGCGTCGCATCCTTGGTATTAAATGGCAAGACAAAGTGCCTAATAGTGAGGTCCTAACGCGTGCCAATACCCAAAGCATGTTCTCAATTCTTAGTGAAAGACGCCTGGGGTGGATAGGACATGTTAAAAGAATGAGCCCCGCCCGCATCCGGAAGGACCTCCTATATGGTGAACTCGCTTCAGGAAAGAGGAAAACGGGTCGCCCACGCTTGATATTTAAAGATGTCTGTCAAAGGGACATGAAAGCAGCCAAAATACGTACAAGTGACTGGGAGTGTAAGGCAGATGACCGATCTACGTGGCGCACAGTTGTCAAAGAGGGCGTCATAGTAGCCGAGGAGCGCAGAATGGAGGAGGCTGCAGACAAAAGAGCTAGGAGAAAGGCCAAAACATTTGGAAGCACAGTACTTGTGTGTAAAAACTGTGGTAAAGACTGTCACTCAAGGATAGGACTGCACAGCCACTCGAGAAAATGCAACCCAACCCAACGGTGATGCACCATCGTCCCGCGAGACGGAAGGATGCCGATACATAATAAAGATATACAACTAAAGTGCTACCTCACCCTGGTTAGACCTATTAATATATATAATAGCCCAGTGGTGTGGTTCTGTATGTATGTTTGTAACGTAACGCTAAACGCAAGAGATGTACGACAGTCTACAGCAGTTAGTTTAGTTGAAAAATCGTGTTTTGATGAGCGCTGTAAAAATATTTAATATGATGACGTCATTGTTTGGTGTGCATCGGTACGCAAAATACAACCCCTATTATTATTATTAAATAAATACTTTGCGTACATTTCAGAAAGTTTAATAATTCGTATTTATCAAAAAAGGACAAGTTAGTTGGTCTTTAAAAAAAAGGTTGGCACCGTAGGCGCCCAAAAAAAGGGGGCGCCACGGCGCCTGGCATAATCTAGTACTAGAATATGCATCTTCTTCATGGGACCCATCCACCAAAGAAAACATTGATAAACTAGAACAAATTCAAACAAAAGCTGCCAGATACATTACTGGAGAATATTCAAAACTCACAAGAGTAACACCATTAGTTAAATCATTAAACCTTGAAACACCAGAGGATAAAAGAACCAAGAGTAAAGTACTAATTATACATAAAGCGATTAATTCTAATTTAGAAATACAACACAAAGATAACTTAATAAAACCCTCAGATAGACATAAAGATAAAAACACCTTTCTTATTCCCTATGCAAGAACAAACACATACAGGTTTTTCTGTTTTCCCGTCCGGTATTCGGGCGTGGAATGGGTTGCCTGAATAAACCAAGAAAGCCAACACTTTATCATCTTTAAAATCTATAATTTGAATGCGGGACTAAGCACAAACCATAGATAAACGTAATACGCTATAATCTTCTGTTAAAAAATTAATGTCTGTCAACAGATAAGATATTAAAGTTAAGATTGGAAACATGAGTCTTATAAATATTGAAAGGGACAAAATAATATGTAAAAGTGGGGGGGGGGTGTCTTTTGTCGTGGCCTAATTTTCAAGGGCCATAATAGCGTCACGCATATATAGGGGTAAGGCTAGGGGCCACGCATTTGTGACGATGTGCGATGAGAGGGGAGGGGGTAAAATCGGCCAAAAATTAAAATCGCGTGACGTTATTTATGGACGGCCTTTAAATCTAATACATGTAAGTTATAAGTTATAACTTATGAAATGAAGAATGAGAGAGTGGTCTCAATAGGATAAAGGCTTTTTAGTAATAATTTTTTCCATTGAAAATCTTATCTTAGATATACAGACGCTCCTTCTATGCAGAAGATAATTGCGTCCACAGACCATGAGAGATGATCTGTTGGCAAGTGATGCAGCGGTCACAGGCCACGGCTATAGGGGTTCCACGCATTACCCCAGCCGCCTAACTATTGTCTAGTTAGGTACCCATTCGGAGCTGGGTGACTCGGGGACTCCTCAGAAAATGAGAAATTACTTTTAATAAATGTTTATTACATTAAAAAAAAACCCAAAGTATTTTATAATTATTTTCCTAAACGTGTGAATAACATAAAAGGGAAAGCACTTCGGCTTGCTTGATGTCATTTTCTATTTTTAGCGGAAATGACAGTCCAGGGGCAACAAAAATTTCCACTAAATTTCCACAATTGAGGTCATGACGTGGGCTTCAAGGCTGTTCCATGATACAAACATACGTTGTCGATAGTTAGAAGATGTTTATTAAATAAACTTCCAAAAGTGTTTTCAATTTATTTTTGTATTCATTTGCATAAAAGGATACTCTATAGTTAAATTAGATAACATTTTATATCTTAATATTTAAAAGAAAAATCTTAGTAAGAAACAAATTATGCTAATGCATCACATGTACCCGTGACGTGTTTCCCGTAACGGTGATACTGATGGTTTTGTGAGCAGTAAAGGAAGAAAGAAAGACCGTGGACCTTGAAATAACCACCCGTCACTGCTAACTGCAAGAATTATTTTTTTCAGTAAATTTAGAGATAGGTTTCGCTATTATCATCATCCTCTTTTGCGTATATGAATAAACAATATGATTGATGTAATGAACTGGATTTGAGAATAGTTTGCATCTTTTTGTTTTACAAGTACCAAATCGTGAAATAATCCACGGCGACCTACTGAGTAGCCTACTCATTCATTGAGTTGACTACTCAACTTTTAGTATACTTATAAGCCTATTTACTACGGCTTTCTCGCATAGTGGCCGATCCAGAACTAACAACGATGCCTATGGCGCAATTAGACTCCACAGGTAATTATATTAGTTTTAACTTAAGTGAAGTGACTAAGTGAGCTGGGCCTGCTAGGCCTAGGCGTTAACCCTACCTCATACTCATACTGTACATATAACATACTTACATACTTACTTAATACTACTACATATTTTAACATACTCATGCCATCATTACTGAACTCAACTGAACTGTAGTGTCATAAAAGTTTTAAGTAACTGCTGTACTTTTATATTATTTTAATACTTTTTAACCAGGCTATAACTATATGGCTATACTGATAATAATTCAGCCCACTACAATTCGTAATAGTGTTAAGTGTTACTAGTGTTACGGTATTCAGTCAGTGTGGGTGTGAACAGAATCAGTGTTAATTTCAAAGTCACTAACTAAACCATCACAATATTCACATTAAAATTTTTATCAGTGTCCGACCATAGCCATGCCATGCTAAGAATGATATTACTATTACAATAATAATGACTAATGCCTGCCTGAACATTAGTTCATTAATGCCTGCCTGTTACTGACTAGGCATTACTTTTACTAACTGAAATATATGCAAATGCAATCTCTAATAATTTGCATACTCGATTTACTGTATGGTTCTGAACTAACTTTTACAATTAATTAAAAAAGCCTGCAGTACAGTACTACACTGACTGCAGCTGCTGCCTGTAACCAGTAATTTACACATTTGTGTTTATTATTTATAGTTATAGTTTTAAAAAGTTAAAGATGCATCGCATATTGATTTTTCATTTATGAATTTTATCCTGTTGGCTATGGCCATAATTAATTTAAATCTGTAAGTGTAGCATTGATAAAGTTGAATATTTGATAATTTCACCTGAAGGTCTAGCAGAGCTTGCTCACAGGGAATATCAAGCAGGTGATTATGAGAGATCAGAACAGCATTGCATGCAACTATGGCGACAGGAACCTGAAAATACTGGTGTCCTTCTACTTCTTAGTTCTATACATTTTCAGTGCAGGCGCCTTGAAAGGTAATGTTACATGAGCATGTTATATCTTAATAACTTTATAAAAAGTATATGATACTGTAATGATTGATCTCTGATGTTTTACTTATCGTCACAAGATTTTTTTATTAAGCCTAATAATGCTGGAGCCTAAATTACTAATTCAAATTCTTTTTTTGGCTAAAACCTATATCTCCGACCGGAGCGTCGCGTCTCTTCCGATATTTTAGGGTTTGGGTTAGGTTTAGCTTTAGAATTTCGAAAAATTGATGATTTTTAGGGTTTGGGTTAGGTATAGCTTTAGAATTTCTGATAATTGAAGATTTTAGGGTTTGGATGGCCGCCGATAAGGTCGGCCCGGTCGGAGATATAGGTTTTAACCCTTTTTTTTAATAAATTTTATTTTCCCTTGGGGGAAGAGAGCTTGGAATTTTTAATATGAAACTAGTTGCAATCATGTATCGAGGAAGTATTATTATTTTGTATATTTATTTATACACTTGTCTAGGTCTGTCTCATTGTTGTCCCTATAAATTGGCTTCTATTAGTTTTTGCATTTGTTCCATAGGTCTGCATATTTTAGCCAGCTGGCTATCAAACAGAACCCAATGTTAGCTGAGGCGTATTCAAATTTAGGTAATGTCTTTAAGGAACGAAACCAGTTGTCTGAAGCCTTAGATAATTATCGTCATGCTGTACGCCTAAAGCCTGATTTCATTGATGGGTACATAAATCTGGCTGCTGCACTAGTAGCTGCAGGTGATATGGAGCAAGCTGTACAAGCTTACGTCACTGCCTTGCAATATAATCCTGTAAGTTTTCCCAAATTTTTAAATGTCAGTTTCCGATTCCAATAATAAATCTTGACAATAAATAAGATAAAGCTCTGGCAATAAATGCTTTTCACTAATTTTCACTCAATTTTCGTTTTATTAAAAAACAAAGTAATGTATACACATATATATGTATACACAATACACACACAAAAATGGAAACTTAAACCTTACGTGATTATTCTTTTCATTTTCAGGACCTGTACTGTGTTAGAAGTGACCTTGGAAATCTCCTTAAAGCTTTGGGTCGTCTGGATGAGGCTAAAGTAAGATCTAACATGCCCATGACTTTCTTTTAAAAAAGAAAAAAGAAAATAAGTTTAGGAGCTCTATCTGTAACTAACAGGCTAGCATGTTGTAGAAATTTGATGCAAGCATTCCCAACACTGCTAATATATTTTGTTCAGTTTTGAAGGAAAAGCAAACTGAAAATATTGGCAAATATTTTTAAAATGGTTTAAATTGTGAAATGGAACAAAAGAATATACTTTCAAATAAATATATATATGTATTGCCACTCAAAGGATGCTGATGCTGTTTGTTGAATTTGGGACAAAAATCAATGTAATGCAGCCTTGTTACTTTCAGGATACATTGTTTTTAATTTCCAAAAAGAATAAAACTATTGCTTCTCCAGAGGAGGGGGTGGGTACTGCCATAAATTGGAGAAAAATATGTAAGAGTTTATAGGCTGCATTGCTGATAAAGCAATTGTTGATCTACCAAATGTAGAAGCAATTTCTTGTACATTGTTTATACATAGAGGAAGCCGCAAAAGCATCAGCATGACTTTGCATACAGTTTGCTTTGCATTAAATTTACAGATGAACTGGCAGCTGCTGCATTTTCTATCTCACCCAGTCCCATAGTCTGGATACAACTTAACTTATTGCCATTCTTTTTTGTATTTTACTATTAGAAGGGATCATAATTAATATTTTGCCTTTTAATTCTTCCATTTTTTGAGTTACTGAGTTGTGTAGGGTTAAACGGCAAATAACTGGTTAAAAGGGATTTTTAAAAAAAAATTATGGAGATTGTTATAAAGTATTTGAAAAGTTTGGCAACATGCTTTTATTTTGGTTTTCAGCTTTCCCATTCCACACTTATAGAAAATATGCTTTTATTTCACAGCTGTCTATTATCAGAAGGCTCAAAATATTTTTTGAAGTAAAAAAAAAAAAAGTGTTTTTAAAAAATAAAAATTAACAACTAAAACAGTTTAACAACCTCAAATAGAGTTGTTGTTTTTCTTTTAAAAAAATATTTAAATTTATTTTGGGCCCTGTATTTTTTGGGAATGCTTAAAATATTTTTTTAGTTTTAAAAGTAATTTATTCGTAAATTTTATGCATAGAAGATTCTCATCTAAAAAGGAATGTTATTGTCTGCTATTTCATTATTTCTAAGTTTCTATTCTTATCTTTCTTGGTCTTTTCTGAATCATTCAGAGAAGGGGTGAGGATTTTAAAAATCTGGGATAAGTGCTAGCAAAGCTAATGTCTTTACTTTTTAATTTTTGGTTTAAAACTAGATGGAGGGTCCATTCTTCATGTTCGACAATGCTCCACAGAGTTGCAACAGTGGAATTAAATCACCCCTGTACTGGTGGAACTGAAAAAGCTCGGTATGATTATATGACTAAATGGTTTTAAAATTTTCATCAAGGTATTGTATTGTTTGTGCTGTACTGTTTTGTATGTAAAGAATGGCCCTTTCCAATAAACTCATCAATGTAGGGCTTTATCTAACCAGGTAAGCGTATAATGAATAGCTTTGCAGTCCGTTATATCCTTATCTTATATTTGTACATGTTCTTGTTTTACTCAAGATGTAACTAGAAGCCGTAGATCCAGCAAAAATAGAACCACAGGTACTGTCTATGCAGAATTGTCATTGGCTCAGTAACTGCGCACAAGCGACGCTTATTGCGCGAGCTATGCCCTTTCAGTGCAGCATATTTTTACTTTATAGTAAAGATCTATTATTTTATCTTGTTAAAAAAAGAACTGTACATTTACAGATTTTAAATGGTGCATCCGAAGGGTATGGTGTTAGTGATGCAAGCGAAAGGAAGCTAAAGGCTGCAAATCTTTTACAGTTTGTTGTCACCCTTTAGGTTTCTTTTATCACCCTGCGCGTTAGCTAAAGCATAGGCGAAGCATTAGGCGTCAAGCATGGCAGCTAGCGGGCAGCAGCAGAGCGCATCAAAGCAGCGTCAGCAGCATACAGCTTGTGTGGTGATTTTGACACAATATATCATTGTTGACTTTGGTCCATCCCCAACCCCGGTTTCAGGCTTGTTATTTGAAAGCTATTGAAACATGTCCAAACTTTGCTGTAGCCTGGAGTAACTTAGGTTGTGTCTTCAATGCTCAAGGAGAGATTTGGCTTGCAATTCACCATTTTGAAAAGGCAAGTGACTTGCCAATTTACAATAATTTCCTAAAAAATAAGTTTTTTATTTTAAAGACAGTGTAATACATAACTGACTTGGTTTTCCATCTGTACATTTTAATGGAGAATAAGAATATTTTAACTAGGTGTTTTAATAAACAATTTATTAAGTATTCCTTGTACTTTTAATTGAATTTTATCTCCTAATTTCAAATGGCAGGCTGTTGCATTGGATCCAAATTTTCTAGACGCATACATTAACCTTGGCAATGTATTAAAAGAAGCGAGAATTTTTGACAGGTAGGATTATCCTTGCAATTGAGAATCATGAATAATTTTTACTAATTGCTGTAAATATTTCTAACAATTTGGTTTTAAATGTTTATTATATCTTTAGGTCAGTTGCTGCCTACTTAAGAGCTCTGAATTTAAGCCCCAATCATGCAGTGGTCCATGGAAATCTTGCCTGTGTTTATTATGAGCAGGGGTTGATTGATTTAGCTATTGATACATACAAGAGGGCGATTGACCTTCAACCAAATTTTCCTGATGCATACTGTAACTTGGCAAATGCATTGAAAGAAAAGGGACAGGTAAATTTTTGTGCTTCTAGTCAATTATATTTTCAATAGATGAATAATTACAAATTTTTGAGCTGAGAAAAAAAGGCCTAAAAATATATTTAAAAAAAAATAAAACATAGGTCAAGGAAGCTGAAGAGTGTTACAACACAGCATTGCGACTAAGTCCTACTCATGCAGATTCGCTTAACAATTTGGCAAATATCAAGAGAGAACAGGGAAACACAGAAGAAGCTGTCAAGCTTTATCTGAAAGCATTAGAGGTAAGTTCAAACAAATTTTTAACTTGAATTTTTTGTTTAAATTTAACCTAAGCACTGTTATAAATAACAAGTCTAAATACTAAGCTTGTTAGCCGGTCCTCAGATCCGGACCGGACATCTTTATTCAGGACCGCATATCCGAGAAGAAAAAAAAAACTAGGCGGTAACGTAGTGAAAAAAAGAACACAAGCCGTAATGCGCCTCTCCCTCTCGCTTTGTCACAGTGAGTAAAAGTGATACCACTATCCAGCTGACAAGTAGGTTGGCATTCAAGCCTTCAATCTCCTAGCTGTAAGCGTGCGTACATGATGTGTTGTAGCCTTGCTTCACTGAAGTTCACAACTAATAGTACTAGCTACTGCTAAGGAATGATTTTTTAAATTTTAATTTGCTTAGTTGTTGAGGCACTGTGACTGTACAAGAGCTAACACAGTGCGCGTTCGATGTCAACAACGGTCAAGGCCGAGGCAGTTTCTATTTATATTAATTATAGTCTGTTTCTTATAAAGACAAAGAAAGCTATAAAAGCATATGAACCCGTGACTTATCGGGATTTTCTGATCACCAGTTTATAGTCTGTTTCAGGCATTCAAAAAACTTATCGGCGTACATGTACCTATATTACGAGAGGTATTTGAAAGACGTAGCAAAGATACCGGGCGATTAATCGGCCCACAAATTCGAGTTCGGTCTTTTAGTGACAGTTTTCCTGCTACTCAAAGGCATTTGATTTCCACATTAATAGTACGGCGAGTGTAGCTCAAACCCTATTCGAACAGAAAAAACGGGGAGGGGGAACGTGTGCCACGCAAAATTCAATTATTCTTTGCGAGTTGACGATTGATAAATGATTATTTAAAAATAAATTCAATTTTATCATTGTTTACTCCGTAGCTTTATAATTTTATTATTATTAATTTTAATATGCGAGTTGACCGGCATCACACTCAAGAGAGGGAAACATGACATCACAACGGATGTTGCGAGGCGTTGGTTTTTGAAACTAATGAAAAATACCTCGCTAACTTTAACAACGAACTATTGAACCGGTCCTATTTAGACCGGTGAACTACGAGTCCTCAAAATGAAATATAAACAAGACAATTAACCATCACTGTTTAATTAATTCTTTAAAAATGCGTTGAATTGAGGGCAATGCCGAAAAAGCTGAATGCAAGCGGGGGAAGCGGGCTTTGATGCCATCAGGCAACATCATTCTCTTGTTAGTTCTCAAAACATAAGGGATATAAGGACGAGCGGTTAACCAGTCTTTTTTTGAATGGTTAGCCGAACCTCAAAAAACAAACGGTTTTAACAACCTTACTAAATACCCACTTTTTTTCTTCTTATCCTTAGGTCTACCCAGAATTTGCTGTTGCTCATTCTAACCTTGCCAGTGTTTTGCAACAACAAGGAAAATTACATGAAGCCTTAATGCATTATAAGGAAGCTATTAGGTTGGTTTATATTCCACATAGTGATTTAAGGGGCTTTAACAACAGACAAGTCTCTTGTTTCTTAAAAATTTCTTAGTGAATACACATTTTTTTCCATTATAAGTTTTTAAATGCAGGAGTTATGGTCATCTTTTATTTATATTTATGTATATGATTATTGATTTCTTCAGGATATCACCAACATTTGCAGATGCATACTCCAACATGGGGAACACACTAAAGGAGATGCAAGATATCCAGGGTGCTCTCCAGTGCTATACACGTGCAATTCAGATAAACCCAGCATTTGCTGATGCTCATAGCAACTTAGCATCCATTCACAAGGTATTTTTATTGCATAGATCTTACTAATTAGGCCTTAATACAATAATCTTCTGTAACAGATAAGATGCATTGTTCTGCTTGAATTCCAAAATGATGGCTTGAAAATGTTCAATTCTTTTTCAGGATTCAGGCAATATACCAGAGGCTATTGCATCTTACAGAACAGCCCTAAAATTGAAGCCAGATTTTCCTGATGCTTATTGCAACTTGGCACATTGTTTACAGGTTAGCTGAATTTTATTTCAAAGTTTTTAAGAATTTCATTTTTCTAAAGTGTCCATACCAAAAGTTCTTTTAAAATCCCAATTTTCCCCTTATTTTTTTTTTACAGATTGTTTGTGATTGGACGGACTATCCCAGTCGCATGAAACGTCTCGTTCAAATTGTCAATGATCAACTTGAGAAAAACCGCCTTCCGTCAGTACATCCCCATCATAGTATGCTTTACCCCCTCACCCACTCTATGCGTAAATCAATAGCTGCTCGACATGCAAGTTTGTGTCTAGAAAAGATAAATGTACTTCACAAACCCCCTTATCACCATCAAAAAGAACGCCTCTCAAGTGGTGGCAGATTACGAATTGGATATGTCAGTTCTGATTTTGGTAACCACCCAACTTCTCATCTGATGCAAAGCATACCAGGTCACCATGACAAAAGCAGAGTGGAGGTAAGTTTAAAAAAATAAACATTACATTTGTGTTTATTAAGGAGTTGGTGCGAATTATCTTTTTTCTTAAAACTTATCAACTGACTGGATTTCTTTTGTTTATTGACTTGCATTACAGCAGACTGGCTTGTGCTAATGTATAAGCAAGTTTGAAGTAATGCTAGAATAATTTGCAGGTCAGGCATATTACCTGAGAAATTTTAGTTTTCAGGTTCGTATATCCTGCTAACATGTATGAAATCCTTAACCCTTTCTGGGCAGGATTATTAATCTCTTCCTCCAGCTCAAAGTACATTTTTCTCAACACAATTTCTGGTAAATTTAAGCCTATAAACCTCCCTTTATCCCTTAACAAATCCAAACCACCTACCTTGAACACTCCGCAAAAAAAAATTGAAAAAATGAACACATCAAAAAGAGCACATATGGAAATGTACTTAAATCTATCCACAACAGAATGAACAGGAAATCATGTGCCGGAAGTCTCATGATTTAAAAAAAAAAAAGAAAGCGAGATTTCAACTGATGGTATTACTGGCCGTTTTGCCCGTTTAGGGGCTAAGACGTTTTTGGCCTCTACGCCAAGTAAAGGGTTAAAGAAAAATGTTTGTTAGGTTTGCTCATGTTGTTGCCTTATTTTTTAAAATTTTTATAATTCTTAAACATTTATTATAGAAAGCTGTTAAAGAGTGTTTGTTTTTATTTTCTTAGATTTTCTGTTATTCTTTGAGTCCGGATGACAGCACCACCTTCAGGCAGAAGATATCTCAGGAAACAGAGCATTTTATTGATTTATCAAAAATTCCCTGCAATGGGAAAGCTGCTGATAAGATTCATGCAGATGGTATTGACATTCTGGTCAACATGAATGGCTATACTAAAGGTGCTCGCAATGAATTATTTGCCCTTCGACCCGCCCCTATTCAGGTTAGTTTCTTAGAAAAAAATTTTTTGAACCATTCATTTTGAGAAGTGATTACATGCCTTAACTCTTAATGTGTTAAAGTGTGATAATGCTTGCCTAGCCTCTATTACCATTGTGCGCCTCGATAAAACTTTCTTTAGAAACATTATAGAAAACAAAAACTCTTCAGTGCGTGAAAGATGTATTCTATTTCGGCAATGACGGCCGTTTCTCCTTGCTAGTGTTATCGCTTGATTCGCCAAGTTTTTTAGTAGTTGTGATTTTGCTATACTTATTACTAAAATAATAGTACTGTAGTACAGGTAAAAATAGTTTTAAACTCAAAAAGGTCTTTTGGATACGTAAAATAATTATTTTTTATCCTAAAAGATGAAGTCAGTATGACAATAATATAAATACATTTTCAGCAATTTTTTTAATTTCATAACCAGTTGATAGCAATTTGGGAAATTCTTACAGGACTGAGGCAGAAGTTTTCCGAAAACCTCATGGCACATCAAGAGTTAAAATTATTGGGGAAAGCATCTATACTCCTCAGTCTTAATGAATTTTTAATTTTTCCTTTCAGGTGATGTGGCTTGGTTATCCTGGAACATCAGGTGCCTCCTTTATGGATTACATAATCACTGACAAAATAACTTCACCTTCAGAACTAGCCTCACAGTACTCTGAGAAACTTGCCTACATGAAAGACACATTTTTCATTGGTGACCACATGAACATGTTTCCTCATATGCAATACCGTCTAATACTGCGTGTAACAGATGCTAATGGCCATCCTACTAAGTCTGTCATGTACCTGAATGCTCTTAATTTAGAACCTATAAAGACTTTAGCAACAGCTATTGAAGTAAGTAATCTGTTCTTTTACTCTATCCTACATACAATTAATTTTAGTTACAACAAGTTGTAATTGAAAACTTAATTTGAATATGGAAGTAAAGTTGAACTGTGTTTTCTTCTTAGGAGGTGACATACACTGCCCTGCCTGGCCAAACCACTGACCAACCTGATGGCAGCCCAGCAACTGTCACTAACACAATAATAGAATTACCCCAAACAGTTGTACAATCCTTTCAAACAATGATCACTTCTAATCAAGCCCAGATAATGGTCAACAATATTATAATTCAGAATGGACTCACAACCAATCAGGTAAATGTTTCTACATCTTTCTCATTAACTCTTATGCGTCAAAGCGCAATAATCCACGGTTTACCGTTTTTTACAAAAGCGCGATAATGCTTGACTTGATAGAACTCTCTTTAGAAACAAAATTATAGAAAATAAAAACTCTTCAGTGAGTGAAAAATGATGTTTTCGACTTTTGTTTGCGGCTGTTTCCTCGCTAGTGTTATTTCTCGGTTCGCAAAGTTTTTTTAATTTTTAAACTTTTTTTTTTTTTCGAAGATGCGATTTTGCTATACTTTATTACTAAAGTAATAGTACTAAACTACAGGTAAAAATAGTTTTAAACTCAAAAGTCTTTCATATACATAAAACAACCATTCTTATCCTAAAAGATGAAGTCAGTATGACAATAATAATATAAATGGATTTTAAGCATTTTTAAAAAAATTCATAACCGGTTAATTGCTTTTGGCACATTAAGAGTTAATATACCACAGTCTTTGAGATAAAGGAATTGGGAAGAAAAAATTGATTATTGCCTGAAGACTTTTTAAAATGTGATTATCTAGCTTTTATCTAAATGTTAACTGGTTAAAAGTACACATCTATTGAAATGGTATTTTTTTATTCAGACCAACAACAAGTCTGCAACTGGCGAGGAGATTCCAAGATGTGTGATTCTCTCATCAAGACTGCAGTATGGTTTACCAGATGAGGCTATTGTCTACTGCAATTTCAATCAACTTTACAAGATTGATCCCAATACACTGGAGATGTGGGTAAGTAAATGTCATCAAAATTTGTAACCCTGGCTGTAGATAAAGTAATATAAGTTAAAGGGTGGCTTAAAACTTAATTCTTCATATTTTCAGTGTGAAATTTTGAAGCAAGTACCTGGCAGTGTACTTTGGTTACTGAGGTTTCCTGCTGTTGGTGAAACTAACATTCATCAAACTGCACAGAGTTATGGCTTGTCACCTGGACGAATAATTTTCTCAAATGTAGCTCCCAAGGTCAGCATATTATTTTATACACATTCTTTTAACTTTTTAAAGAGCTGGCTAAGACCCATTTTCTATGAGTTTTAATATTTTAAATTTTGCAAATTTTATGTTAAATGCACTATATGCTAAGGTTGTTTGACGGTTAACTGATTAACCATTACTGTTCAATCTGGGCAAGTTAAAATTATAACTTCAATATGTAAATATTTCCATGGTTATCTAGTGTTTCATATCTTTCACCAACCATTCAATTTATAATCACGGAATCTTATCAATTGAAAAATAAAAAAAGCATGTCATTGTATTAAATTATCAATTTTCTTCATAGTTTGGTTCATGGGATTTTGTTGCCAGGCACCTTTTATGAGACCTAAAAAGATGGTAATATCAAAAGCCAAAGGGCCTTCGATGTCACCATCAAACTATGCAGGGCAAATATTACTTTGTCACAATCTCTTGTGGCTTCTGAGAGGCTTAAAGAAAAAGATACCTGCTAACAGCAATGAACAGGTCCTCTTTTTTTTAATGCTTAATCATTCTCAAAATAGCTTTCTTCACAACCAATCTCAAACAAAATCTATTTTTATCACGCCAATGTCTGATAAATTTAATCCCTATAATGCCTCACTTCAAAGAGAGTAGCTGTATCTCAAGGACGCTTTAAAGATTTTTTGCCCCATTAGGTTTTTATGACTTTTTCAGTTGCTGCCCTATTAATGGTTTATTATATTATATTATATTATATAAAGAAAGAGTTGTATGTAACTTTTGAATATATAAATTTTACTTAAAATATTGTACTATTTACCAGGAAGAGCATGTGCGACGTGGCCAGGTTGCTGATGTGTGTTTGGACACTCCTCTCTGTAATGGCCACACCACAGGCATGGATGTGCTATGGGCTGGTACTCCTATGGTTACCTTCCCAGGTATGTGTAAGTCACTTTTTCTTTTCAATTACCTATACTTACAATTTGTACTTATAAACATAACATAAAAAAGAAATAATTATGCTAAACAATTTTATGCTTACATGTTACTTTTAAAATTCTTTTAGCTGAGACACTGGCATCACGTGTAGCTTCAAGTCAACTACATTCTCTTGGTGCTCCAGAACTTGTAGCTAACACAAGAGATGAGTATGTGCAGATTGCTGTCAAACTTGGCACAGATCCCCAATAGTAAGTTGCTTTGTATTAAAGTCAGAACCATATGGACATTGCCTTTTTAGATTTTTAGAAACATTTCAGTGATGGGATTCAGAAAATCTGCATAATGTATTTGATTTAGGAAGTTCAGAACTCCAGCTTTATCTGCTCTTTTTCTGTTAATAATTTAAAAACTTATTAAGCTGGGAGATCAGGACAAATTTTGGGCTCCATATAAAAGACTGGACAAAGGGGGGAAAAAAAGCCACATTACAGTGAGGATTGTTACTTTGGTTTGTGTGATTTAAAGGGAGGAATACTAAAAATAAGCACAACATATCATATCTGGATCTGCCGTCTGAAAACGGCTTGTGCTTCATGGACCTTATCTACCCGTTCTGGTTCCTCCCGCTTCTTTTGAAGCAACTTCCTCAGATGAAGAAAATGAAAATAGTTCTGATGATAATGAAGAGGGATACCATCCGAAATTGGAAACGAATTAACCACATCGTTTTATTCAAAGCGAATTTAATGACTTGGTGAGGGAACTGAAACTGACAAAAGACTGTGCAGAGCTTCATGGCTCCAGATTAATTTCCAAGAATTTACTTACCCCTGGCACAACATACTCATGGTACAGACATCGTGAAAAAGAATTTCTACCTTATTTCAAAGCAGAAGACGGCTTGATTTTCTGCTGCAATGTTCCTAAACCTGTGTGCCACTTAAAAGGCTCTGAAATGGACTGCAATTCCGGAGATTGGAGACTGTTTATCGATTCACCAAAGACTAGCTTAAAAACTGACTTACTTCACAATGGAGATCAATATGGGTTAACTCATGGGTCTCATTTCAATGTGTTGAGAATTTCCTTGGGAATGACAGACACAGATTACAGAGTGTATGTTGAAACCATGCTGTGACACTATCATGCACTGGGGTGCAACATGAGTTTGAAACTACATTTCCTCCATTCACACCTTGATTATTTTCTATAGAACCTTGTGATGTCAGTGAGGAACAAGGGGAAAGATTTCACCTGGATATCAAAGAAATGTAGCATAGATATCAGGGATACTAGAATGACTATTGCTTGAATATTAACTCTTAAAGTTGCAGAAGGGTTTGCAATAAACTTCCGCCTCAGTCCTGTAAGGATTTCCCGTATTACGATCAACTGGTTATGAAATTAAAAAATTTGCTTAAAATCCATTTATAATATTGGTCATACTGACTTCATTTTTTAGGCTAAGAATGGTTATTTTAAGCATCCAAAAGACCGTAATGAGTTTAAAACAATATTTACCTGAGCCAACTCATGGCCAGCACAATTTATAACTACTGGCAGGATTTGAATTTGGCAAGAAGTAGTCTCAATGCAAGTGTCAGTTTCTTAGTTCTATTATCTTTTCAGCTATTGGTTTGATATGTCTGTTTTCCTCGCAGGTGTCTGATTTTGGGTGCCTGTGGTGATAAAGATGTGTCTTAATAGATATTTGGTTCAATGTCCAAGGTGTATTAATAATAGTGATAATAATTACCTACACACACACAAGGATATTCTTTAGTGATCACACATCCGATTTATAACAAAGGATAGTGTAAAGTTTAATGAGCAAAATTTAATTGCACTATTTACAAGGTTTGGTAATGAATCATTGATTACTACTCTATGTATCTAAACTAGCCTATTCAAGGTCCCAATTTTATAATACATAAGATAAAGTCCTTGTAATCCTTAAGAGGTGCTGTGGTTGAGCTTCTCGGTTAGTAGCCTTGGGGGTGGAGTTATGGATTCTGCCCTGTGATGCTGATTCTCTGAATTCACTGGGTCAGGCAAACTCCGCGTGTAGTCTTGCCGGGCTTCATAAGATAATGCAATAGTTCATAGATATATTCGTTTATATAGTAAATGAACGACTTCTGGAGACAGTCTACCTGACTTCAGCAAAGCATGAGTGTTATCGTGGCTAGTGGCTTCGATCCTCACATGTGAGTGGAAAATCGGCATCAGCTGTGTACTGGTGTGTACACAGCTGGATGAAGAGTTACACCACCGTAAAGTCGATCTGACCGTTGCGGATGATGGTGTCCAAGACTTGTCTGATATGTGAGTTTCAGGGCAAACAAGGGAATGCTTATCCTTGTCCTGACTAACTCAGTTACAACATTCCCTTCTGGTGCCGGTCGAGTAAGATGTTCCTCACTTGACTTGCCGGGTGACCAGGAACCAGGTGTTATCTGGATTGAATGTTGGCTCCTCGATGAAATAACTCTTTTGCAAGCGAATGCACAGATGTTGATTTCACCAACTCTTAGTGTGTAGAGAGAGAGAGAGAGAGAGGATGTTGGCTTCCGATTTCTTTTATACTGTGGTGATGACGTGTTCATTTAGTTTGTTTTGATTGGTCTATTAGTTAAATTCTTGCTTTCAAATTGTGGACCCCGTTTTCTTGAGTGTCTTGAGATTTATTTCCCCTTTTTTATCACTTGCTGTGGTGTAGCTGTGAATTGCATGTCCATAAATTTCACCACAGTGCCTAACCATAATTTTAATACCAAGGTATTATTTCCCATTACAATTATATTTGAACATTTATTAGTGTAAGAGGGAAAAGATTTTTTTCTAGCTACTTGTTAATTTTGACATGCTAAAGATTTTCACCACTAAATTTATTCTGTTTACAGCTTGCAAGGCATGAAGGCTAAGGTTTGGCAAGCTCGCACCTCTAGTCCTTTGTTCAACACAAAGATTTATGCCAACAACTTGGAGAATTTGTTTGAACGCATGTGGGACCGCTATGAGCAAGGTCTTGAACCTGACCATTTAACTAAACCCTGGCACTTAGTCAATGGCTCTGCTTAATCTGTTCCATTCATTAACTTATCTGTACAGTGGCAATTATTCAATGGTGATTTGTTTGTTTTTTAAATTTTGTTTTTGTTTTTTTTAATAAAAAATCATTTTGTCCCATCAAAATGTTTGCATCCAAACATTTTGATAAATTGTTCTTGTTTTATGACATGATGCAACATCTGGAGGATAGCAGTTTTCCTTTGGCTTTTGCATTTGTATATATACAGAGAACATTTGAACATGTCTTTCTTTATAATCCATTATTCTTGTCATTTATACTTGTAAGAAAGTCATGACAGTATGTGATGTGGTCAAATGTGCATTTAACTATATTCTTTAAACTGTTGTTTTTTTTCTTATACATACTTAATGCAACTTTTCAGGACAGTTTAGTTTGTGTTATTTCAGTCTAATTTATAATAATGTAAATATTTATTATTTAGTAATTATTTGCATTGGCTAAAATTTCAATTAAGCTTCTAGAAGTATCCTGAGGTGCAAGAGTTGATGAAAGTTAAAGTGAGTGCTCCCGTTTTGGTAATTAACTCATTCTGTAAATATGCTATGTTTGCTTAGTTAATCTTTCAAGTCTCTTGTATGGTGGGAGAAATAAAATTGTCTTTGGGATATTGGCCTTCTCTTGTTTATGAGTGTGCGCTAATTTCTTATCTCTCTTTTATTTTTATAGAGAGCACTAAAGTAATTTAAGAAATGAAAAGATTTCCTTCAAAGGTCTTGAAGTGCTAATTTTACCCTAACACTTAAACCTTCAAAATGAAAAAGTACTTAATTTAAAATTTAAGAGTCACGGGCTGTTTGGCCACAGATGACTTGGTAATTTGCTCAACACTCAATGTTTTATATTAAAAAGGATTATATTTAGATTGTTATAATAACTACCTTATATTAAATATGAGATATAACTAAAAGTACTAATTCTGTTCAATATAACAAACATAAGTATAACGCACGCGCGACATGCCATCGAGAGCTGGAATAAACCTCCAGTGGCCCTGTAGGTCAACTATGGCAGGCTGTTATGAACTAAAATTCATTAATTTAATTACTGTTACATTAGATTCATGTGAAATGTTGATACATTCATAGATCTACAACATACAAATACAATGTAGATCTCATTGTTAGTTTACAATTTACAGTGACGCAATTCTATGTGCAAAATTTCAGCTTGATAGAACCATGAGAAATGCGACATTTTTTACTTGTTTTTTCTGCGGGCGGGATCAAGAGATAGGTAAAGTTATAATGTAAGGAATATACATTTTAAAATAATTTTGGCATCTCCTTAACAATAACATATTTGCAAAAGACCAAACCTATCTATGGTTCAGGAGGAGTTGGTTTTCAAAGCTCGAACAGACTGGCGAGACATTTCAAATATATAAACACAATTTTTCCCAAGAGAAATTGCCTTAAAAAACGTTAACCTAAAACTAAAAGGGGCCTTTGTAAGGAGTAATTTGCATCATGTTTCCATGGTATGGAAGACAATGCACTGGTGGTGTCAAGAGTTACTCAGGTAATACCAACTAAATGTTAGCAAAGGATAGGGCTAGTGCTATACACGTACATAAGTCTCGGTACTTCATCATTTGAGTTGATTCCATCCTAAATCTGCCAACACGAATTAATGTCATGTATGTAAATGTATGAATTCACACTTGTAAATGTTAGAAGAAAACCACAACTGCTTAGTTAGTTTAGTGGTTATTCCCTGATGGACTGGACCCGCTTAACTATCTTCTTATCTTTTCTGTTACAGACCTCCTATACTTGTAAACTTATATATATTTTTAAAATTGAGCCCTCATAGCCGTAACCTGTGGACTTTGCATCACACACAGCAACAGATGTAGGAGAAAACTAACTATGCAGCACAGTTCTCTGCTTGTGTTGGCCTAAACATCCACAAGGGAAAAAGCAAAGTCCTTAAAATAAATACATCAAGCAATACCCCAATAACACTGGGAGGAACAAATCTAGAGGAGGTGGATAGCTTTACATACCTCGGTAGCATCATAGACATGCAGGGAATGACAGACGCTGATGTTAGAGTGAGAATTGGCAAAGCAAGAACAGTATTTAAACAGCTAAAAAAAGTTTGGAGTTGCAACAACTTGACCCTGCAGACCAAGGTCAGGATATTCAACACCACAGTAAAGCCTGTCCTGCTATATGGAGCTGAAACATGGCGGATTACAGCAGCCGTTTCGAAAAAGCTTAAAGCATTTATAAACACATGTCTCCGAACAATTCTCCGAATCCGCTGGCCCAATAGCATCACCAACGAGGACCAGTGGAAGAACTAATACATCATTTTTATACATCAGTGCAGATTGAGATGGATTGCCCACACTCTCAGAAAGCCTACATCCAGCATTGTGAGACAAGCCCTTACTTGGAACCCCCAGGGCAAGAGAAAAGAGGTCGACCCAAAATGACCCGGAGAAGGGAACTGGAGACAGACTCAAAAAAGAGTGGGCACAGCTGCGGGGACAGCTAGAGAGATTGTCACTGGACCGGGAAGCCTGGAGAAAAACCTTTGTTCCTGGCCTATGCCCCAGATGGGACGACAGGCAATGATGAAAAGATATAATTTCAAATTGATCCCTTCATAGCAGTGGCCTGTGAACGCTGCATCATTTGCCTGTGGACGCTATACTCTTATGTTAATTAGGACTTTGTATTAGGGGCGGGGCGTGTCTTTTTATCTGCCGTTACTGTCAGGTTGTCTTTTAAATATAACTAAAATTTGGTGTTTGGAAGGTTCTCAAACATTAGATCTTTTGTGAGGAAGGCTCTCATGTATGTGAAGGATTCTCATGAGTTGGTATGATCTCATGAGTTGGTATGTGGAAGGATCTCATGAGTTGGTATGTGAAAGGATCTCATGAGTTGGTATGTGGAAGGATCTCATGAGTTGTTATGTGGAAGGATCTCATGAGTTGGTATGTGGAAGGATCTCATAGGTTGGTATGTGGAAGGATCTCATGAGTTGGTATGTGGAAGGATCTCATGAGTTGGTATGTGAAAGGATCTCATGAGTTGGAATGTGAAGGGATCTCATGAGTTGGTATGTGAAAGGATCTCATGAGTTGGAATGTGAAGGAAGCTCATGAGTTGGAATGTGAAGGGATCTCACGAGTTGGTATGTGGAAGGATCTCATGAGTTGGTATGTGGAAGGATCTCATGAGTTGGTATGTGAAAGGATCTCATGAGTTGGTATGTGAAAGGATCTCATGAGTTGGAATGTGAAGGGATCTCATGAGTTGGAATTTGAAGGGATCTCACGAGTTGGTATGTGGAAGGATCTCTTGAGTTGGTATGTGGAAGGATCTCATGAGTTGGTATGATCTCATGAGTTGGTATGTGAAAGGATCTCATGAGTTGGTATGATCTCATGAGTTGGTATGTGAAAGGATCTCATGAGTTGGTATGTGAAAGGATCTCATGAGTTGGTATGTGAAAGGATTTCATGAGTTGGTATGTGAAAGGATCTCATGAGTTGGTATGTGAAAGGATCTCATGAGTTGGTATGTGAAAGGATCTCACGAGTTGGTATGTGAAAGGATCTCATGAGTTGGTATGTGAAAGGATCTCATGAGTTGGTATGTGAAAGGATCTCATGAGTTGGTATGTGAAAGGATCTCATGACTCGGTATTTAGTGTTTGAGATGCAGATAGAAGTGGGCAAGTAGGCCTAATATTTCCTTGTAACGGATAATGGTCCAATCTTATGGTCGGTCTTCTGATACCTACGGCAGTGGCGTAGCTAGGGGGGGGCAGAGGGGGCGGTCCGCCCCGGGCGGCACTCATTCAATGGGCGGCGTTTGTTGGCATTTGAAAAATAAACCCAGCCATTTCCGAAAACCGCCCCTTTTCTTTTGAAGGGGGAAAACCATAGTGAAACAAAAAGAATTTCAATTTTGAGTTAAAATTAAGGGATTTGTGCAACATTTGTTTGATTATATAGTGGTTGTTAAAACTAACGCAGAACAGTTTAAAAGTTTAAAATCTCCACAAAAAAAAGGTAACTATTTGTATGCAAAATTAAGCGGTATACGTCACAGATGGCGCTTTTATAAGAAAACTGCACAAAACTGGTCCGAATATATGTAGTATTAATATCGCACGACAGTTTTAGCGTGGAATTTCGACATTCGCAGAACGATGCACTAACAAGTACCTACATGACATAGTGGCTCAAATATTGTGTTTAAATTGCAAGTAGTAAATTATATTACTGTTTCAGGTTTTATAAAATTATTGTAAGGTAACTTATTAAAAATTAATTATTGCATTTAAGTAACGCATATAGCTTGTATTTTTCATTAATATACGGTTATTCATTAAAAATGAACGATTATTCATTTCTCCTTTAATAAACACCACAATAACATAAATAATTCCGAAAAGACATGCTTAAAAATTTCAAGCGTCTTGGAAAAATTGACATCTGAAATAAATAATGCAATGAGATCAGATGCTGGAATTTTACTTAGTTCATGACAATCTTTTACTTTTCTATGGTATATCAATTTATGGGAAACCGTCTTATTTAAATAAATGCAAACTATGCAAACCCATTTCATGGAACAAAGATATCTGCTATTATAGAAGGCTGTTACAGAGAGTTGGCGAAATCTATTGAACACCGAGTTAGAAGGAGAAAAATATGAGTTGGAAAAATTCAGAAGACGCGGTTTTATCTTTAGAGTAAGAGGTACAACGAGAAATGTTTTATGTAATTATAAAAGAACGAGGTGATGAGTTACATGTCCTTGCAAGAAAATATTCGTGTATAGTACTATACCATCTAGGATTCTAAATGAAGAATTTGAACATCAACTAAATTTCTTATTTTACATTGATAAAGAAATTTCGAGATTGAAAGAGAAAGGATCCAGGTTTTATGGCAGTACACGGGGCTGGTCTTAGCTATAGCGGGCCCCTATGCAGCTTAGTATGCGAAACTGATTGCGTGGGCCCCAGTTTGGGTAGGGATAAGGTATTAATAAGGATAATAAGTGAAAATTAAGATAGGTTGGGCCTATGAAAGCGCTGGGCCCACTGCGACCGCATAGGTTCCAGGAGCCTAAGACCTACATTACAAGAAGAGGGTTTTTGTTTTTCAAAAAGAGGGG
>MUZC01004703.1:267606-282730 GCA_002072015.1 Radix auricularia | reverse complement strand
ACTAGATTGTGCCAGGCGCCGTGGCGCCTGCGGCGCCCCCGTTTTTTGGGCGCCTACGGCGCCAACCTTTTTTTTAAAGACCAACTAACTTGTCCTTTTTTGATAGATTGTGCCGGGCGCCGTGGCGCCTGCGGCGCCCCCTTTTTTTGGGCGCCTACGGCGCCAACCTTTTTTTTAAAGACCAACTAACTTGTCCTTTTTTGATAAATACGAATTATTAAACTTTATGAAATGTACGCAAAGTATTTATTTAATAATAATAATAGGGGTTGTATTTTGCGCACCGTATTTTGCGCACCGATGCACACCAAACAATGACGTCATCCTATTAAATATTTTTACAGTGCTCATCAAAACACGATTTTTCAACTAAACTAACTGCTGTAGACTGTGGTACATCTCTTGCGTTACGCGTTACGTTACAAACATACCCACACCACTGGGCTATTATATATATAATACCTACTACACAGAGTGAACTCATACGCCAAAAAAATCGATAAAATAAATCCACCCCCCTCCCCCTACTTCACCCTTTGCTCTCAGACAAGACTACCTATGAAATTGATCCATATCTCTCTATGCGACAATCGATTGCAGTTCTTGCTTTCACCGTCCTTCTGGCTTGCTCTCTTAACAGCCGAAATTCCAATGACAAGTCTTATCACGTCCACTCTGTCGTACACAGTACGGTTTATATATAATGATTCATCGATTCTCGTGCCCGCTCCTTCATTAATAATACTAATTACTAATAATTTATTAACATTGTGCTTATTTATTTTATATGGAAAAAATCCAAATACAAAGGTTTATTATACAGAAAGTTTACACCATTTCAAATGACTGGGTAATTTTAAGTTTAAATTAGGGTTAGGAGTTTTACGAGGCATTCCAATAAAACAGAGAGTGAATGTAAATGTAAGAGATATCTATTATAATCTATCTCTTAGAGGCACGGGTTGGCCAGGCCATACTGATCGAATAGCATTCAAAGGTTCAAAGCGTGTCGTTCGATACCCTGCGTCAAGCATGCTGTCTCTGGCACAGCGACAAGGAATATGTCACAACTTGTTTGGTCAATGACTACAAGTGTGTTGGAAAATAAACGCGTCTGCGCGGGGCACTCGGTTACTACACAAATTTCAATAGCGCAATCACTACCATGATTAATATTAATATTAGTAATTTAGCTGTGGACTTTCCTATTCTATGGATGGTTTAATACCCTGTGTCATGGTTAACAGATTTTTTTTCTAAAGAAAAAATATTAAACATGAAAAGCCGAGTATAATAATATTACTCTGCTGCTGTGACTGATTGGATTTAAGTTGAAGCTATCATAACCTTCGTATATATATATCAGCCGAAACTCTGAATGGAATGTAAAGTAAGTACCAGTAGGCACATTCAAATATGATATACTATAGGCTATGACTCTACTGTTACGAATATAGAGTCTAGTATTACTAGTATAGTCTGTACTGTATAGTATAGTATACTCTATTTTAATATAAACGTATTCTATATACTATATTCTAGTAATTCCCTGGGTTTAATGCCTTTAACAACAAACACCATAATTATGTGAGAGTGAATGCAAACGACTAACGAGTATTTCACTTTGAAAATATGTATTATGTTAATTTTAAAGTTAGTTATTTATAATATTAATATGAGTAATATGACCAACAGCCAACAATGTCAATGATTTATTATTTTGCTATTGACTATTGTTAAAGTTTTTAATCACGCAATTATGAATTCGGATGTTTTTTATTCGTGGGGAAAAAATAATTGCTGTTTACAATAAATCTTAGTTTAGCATTAAAGTTTCAAAAAAGTTTTTAAAAAAAAATATAATTAAAAAATATTTAGTATAGATTCATTGGTAGCCGTTGCCGATACTATATTATTGAACACAAACCA
This sequence comes from Radix auricularia, assembly GCA_002072015.1. Lineage (NCBI taxonomy): Eukaryota > Metazoa > Mollusca > Gastropoda > Lymnaeidae > Radix > Radix auricularia. Next base: position 280,801 of record MUZC01004703.1, on the reverse strand, counting down.
TAGAAATACGTAGGACGCAATAATCTTCTGCATAGAAGGAGCGTCTGTAACATATAAGATTGATATAGCCTATACTGTGTCTATTCACGGGGCCAGTAGCTATAACTGTTTAAATGAGGAGTTGGATCTCCGCTTAGACTAAAGCTTAACTATAGATTAATTAAAGAAGATTTGCCTTGTCAGTTTCTTTTTTAAATTTCCTATATATTTAAAGATATTTTGAACCGAAGCCTTTTTTTTTAAATTTAAAAATCCATTATAATTATAGGCAGTGGCAATGGGACATGTTTATTGAATTCTATTCTTTATTCATTCAATTTTAAATAGAATGAGCAATTTAAATTAAAATTTTGATGAAGAAGAACAAAAATATTTTTTTTAGCTGTGCATTGTATTTGTATGAAAATATTTATTACAGGAAATTTAGACCTGACAAGAGGAAAGATATCTGAAAACTAGAAGGATGACCAAAAAAAATGGAGCAAATTTAATAGAGTAATAGAGGTAAGCAGTTGAAATATTGCTATGAAAAAAAGTATTAAATAGTTTGTTTAAAAATATTTTTAAAATTTACAAATTAACATGAAACCTTATGGAGAAGACTACCGGATAACTCTCAACTGTGTCATTGGATATTGAAATTTGGATATCTTTTATTTGAATAAGTATATCTGAGGCACTTAGCTGACATTTGTTTAAAAATGACTTTCTTAATCTTTTCACAGACTTAGAAAAAGATGGAGAGGAAAATGGAAACTGTAGTTGCCAGATGTCCTCTTATAAACACTGCAAGGCTGAAACCTTTCAGGCAGAGATTGAATAGGATCATTGTGAGTGCAGTTTACTTTTGGTTAAAAAAAACAAAGCTTTTTTGTCAAACAATGCTCATTTAATAATCATTTAATTCAAGAATTATGGGGTTGAGGTATTTAAAATTCAATATATTATTTCCAATGAGCAAAACTGATGTTTCACATAGCTGTAATTATAGGCAAGTTCAAATCTCAAGTTTAATTTAATGGCTATTTATTGGTATATATAAATATTTTTCAAATGCAACATGAAAACATGATTTTAAAGTTCTTTCACTGAAAACTTCATGAATGGAAAACATGCTTTCAATTTCAAGCTATTTGTGTCCATTGCATCTTTCTTCCAACCTGCTGTTTCTGATTACCTTACTGAGTTGCCCTTGTGACAACTGAATTATCCTCTTCAATAGTCCAAAAACATTACAACTAACCATCATATATAGGAGCTAGAATGATCAACACACCGGCCCCCTTTAGTTAAATTGTTAAACCTTGAAATACTACAGGATAGAAGAAAAAAGGGAATAAGTATTTATAATAACTAGCCGACCCGCGTCGTAGCATACGCCGCTAATGATTTAGTGACGGGTGACATTTTATGAAAGTGATTGTTGAGGAGAGTTTGTGACTACTTTTCTGTCACTGAGCACAACGGAGAGCACGAAGTTATTATGCCAATGTCGAGAAACAAAGCTTACAGCTGTGTTGCGAAGTCATGTTCGAAAAGAAAGTGTGAAATGAACGGGCACAAATACAAACATTTTTAAAAATTAAAAAAGTAATGTGTTAGCTGGGACTTGAATCTACGACCTTCCGCGTGTTAGGCGAATGTAATAACCACTACTACACTATGAAATACATGCTATTCTGTTGTTCTTAAAGAACAAAGTAATTGAATACATTGTTGGCTTGGTCTTGATGACCCCCCACCCTCTGAACTAACTTTTCTTGCCGGGCATGGTTGAACCATGAGGAGAATTATAAATATAGATAATACATAAGGCGATTAATAATAACTTGGGAATACAACACAAAGATAATGCAATATAACCCTTAGATAAACAAAGGGATAAAAACACTTTTCTTATTCTGTATACAAGAACAAAGACATACAAATTCTCGTTCTTCCCATCAGGAATTCAGATGTGGAATGGGTTGCCTAAGAAAACTAGGAAAACCAAAACTCAATAGAATCATGAGAAATGCGTAATTTTTTACTTTTTACAACTCTAATAAAAAACACATTGTTTGTGGGCTCTGGAGATAGAAAAAGAGACCTTGTCAGGGAACAAAAAGACTCTTCAAATTATATACCTGGTAGAAAAAATATCCTTAAGCTATAGTATACAATTACCTCTTTGTCAATGCTAAAATTAATAATTGTTACACGTCATATGTATGTCAATGTACCTCATCAGATGACCATCACAGACACTGGCTGTGTATCTATGGAAATAATGAGCCATGCGAATGCTCAGACAGACAGTTCAGAAGTTGCTAAAGAATTATTTCATGTGTCTGCAAATGGCACTCAGGTCAGTATGTTCATATTTCAGGTCTGCTGCTGTCACAGACTTGTAACTTTCTTGAGATTGCTCAAGTACACCAATAGATTTCTTTTTATTGTAAACTTTGAGTTTCTAAGTTGCACATGGGGGAGACTGGGCTCTTTATTATTGAGTGTATTTGAAAAAATTGTTGTAACCTTGATAAAAAACAAATAACATAAATAATTACTTACATTACATCTATCTTAAAACATATTAGAGTTAGAGCCTATATGATAAAAAATGAAAAGAAAAGAAAAACAAAAAAGGACACAGAATATAGGAAAAAGGAGGAAGTTGAAGTTTCTAAAGTAACAGTGAAAACCACAACGGGAAAACGAATTTGCAGTCAGGTAAAATTGTGGATTTGATTAATTCCATATGGAGCCAACATACCAAATCCTTTTATGAGTCTACAATATGCTTAAAGATATATGTAATGTAAGTAATTATTTATGTTATTTTACTTTGTACTGATGAAGGCATGATCCGAAACGTTTACTATTATTTGTATTAGTTGATAAATAAAGCTTAAATTTATTGTTTTCTTACACAAATAGTTTGTGTAATTTGTTTTTTATTAAAAAGCTTTATGCAGTCCCATTCTGTATGATATTGTAACCTTGATGAATGAAAACCTTTCTTGCTTTTTTAAATTAAAGCTCATTGAGGCACATGTATTTTCAATACTAGCATCAAACACATAACAGCCCTTGAGTAAGCCTTTTAACACATGTTTTTCTCCCATAGATTGAAGTTTATCAAAGTACAGAAGGTGTTTCAGCTATTGATGGATGCCCTGTGTCATCTCAACCCTACAAGATTTATACTTACCCAAATCTGCCTGAAAAACAGTGGAGGAAATATCAACATTGCTACAAGTATATTATATTTTTCAATATATTGTAATCTGTTTGTTTTTTATTAGGATCTTAAAAAGAGTTCATACATATTCCAGGTTGGATCATCCAAATAATTTTATTTCACTTAAAACAATTAAAAATATAAATTTTAAATACAATACAAAATAACCCCTTTAAAATCTTGTTTGATAGTGTTATCTTATCTCATATGTTACAGACGCTCCTTCTGTACAGAATATTATTGCGTTAAATCATCACAGATATTTTTTTAATCTCTACATCACTTTATGGGGTTGTATTTAAGAGTTTTGATTTTAAATACCTGAACTAGATTTATTCAAGTTGTCAAGTCAAGAACTCCAAAGATTGTGCTAGTGACAGAACATGCAAGGTGCAAATTGATGGAAAATTGTCCTCATCCTGATTTTCAGGCTTGTTTCACAGATGGTGAGAAATTTTATTTGTAAATCAAATTTTTGTTCTTAAAAAAAAATTAAAAATTAAATAAATGCTCCATATGTTTTCAAATCCTGAGATACTAAAACAATGTCATTTTTTATTTATGTCATCATAACAAATAAAAAAAATTACTCTTGTTATTTTCCCAATTCTTGATCTTGTATAAGTTATAAGTGGATACTTTATTATTATATTATGTTTTCTTTTAAAACTATTCCTATTTTAGGAGTAACTATCCATTTAAGTGAAAGTAAGATAACAGTCACAGATACATTTGGCAACAGCCTTGCATTTGATGCCACTTCAGTGAACAGTCATGTCAATGCCAGCACAATGGAAAAAGTCAATTTTGCAAGAAAAGTAAACAAACTAAGAATAACTTTTTAAGTTTTAATAATATGAAATTCAACCCGCAGTGTAGTAAAAAAAAAACTTGATTAATTTCATGATCTCTTATTTAAAAGATGAATTAATATATTTTTTGTTCCATATGCAAAAACAAACCCATAAAAATTCTCCTTCTTCCCCTCCGGAATTCTGACGTGGAATGAGTTGACTAACAAACCAGGAAAAGCAACACACTATCAACATTTAAAACTAATTAAAATGCGAGACTATACATAAACCATAGATAAGTGTAGGATGCAATAATTTTCTGAGTTTATTTCTCTAATATATTAGATATGATAGGATTAGATTTCTGTGTCTTAAGTTTATATATAATTGAAATGGATTTTATTCCTTTGTTAAATTGGGTACCATTATATTACATTTGTTGTAGATAAAGAGGTTAATTCTAGTTTATCTAAAATGTAGTTGTTCTTTACATTTATATGCTTGATAAATTTGCCACCCTTTTTTCAAAACAATATATCCATGTTGTTCTCAGTGCCAAGTTCAATGCCTGGATATTCAGGATTCAGTGAGCAGACTGAAGTCTCATGAACAGAATGCAGAGCTTTTCCCAATAGTTGTTGGCACGTAAGTATTATTGACTTGTTTGAATCACCCAATAACATCAGTAATATCTAAACTTGAGACATAAAATATGTATATTTGTATTTATAATTTTGAATAAAAACATTGATTTTTTCATCAAAGACTTTAAGATAACATAGCTTTAAAGGCGTGAGTAAATGAAAATGTTTTCTTTGATTCTGTTGTGTCATTTGAATTTTAGTATATCAATAAAAACATAAGCATAAAAATATTAAATATTCTGACTTTTAAAGGAAGCTAACACAAGCATTAACTGTAAAATAGCCGTCTAGTTTCCATAAACCATTCTCCTGTGTAAACATGTCTTACATACTATTTTATTTCTTTTTTATTTTAAGGAGCAGTTCACCTTTCAAGCTGTCTGCACCGATGAATAGCAATGAAAATGTCGTCAACCTTTACAGCAGCCGACCCCTACATGAACCTGTAACCAATTTACCTCCATTCAGTCAACAGTCACTTCCCTTGACACACTCGTTGACAGATTCTAAGCCACTTGACTTAAAACATTTCTTGTCAAAATGTAATTCATCTTGCAAAGAATGTAATTTTAACTTAAATCCAAAACAAGTTACAAGTCCAAAAGGAGAAATTTGTAATGAAAAGATACAGATTCAAAATCGACAATGTCATGAAAATGACAGCTTTCCATGTTCAGCATTAGATTTCAAGGACACTCGTCAGATCATGGACAGTAGGTGTGATTGTATGACAGAGGGATTTTCAACATTTGTGACACCACAAACTCCACACAAAAATTCTGCACAACATTTTGGTTTTTCCCCTCAGAGACATTTGTTCCAAGTTACATCTTGTCCTCCGCCGGAGAGTTGTCCTCCAACTTTTGAGATGTCAGGGGAAGCCACTTATTTAAATTTACCACAATTTTTTAATGCATCATGCTGTATCTCACAGCCTTCTCAGCATCTTGAAGTTAATCATCCTGTAGACTGTCTCGTTGATGATCAAGTGCAAACCCCAGTTGGGCCTGAGAGCATCCATCAACATATGAATCAACAGGTGAACATCTATCAAACACCAACTAAATCTTCAAATGTCACGCCTTATCATCCTCAGTGCTACAGTGTTGACTCCATGAGGACCCGGCAATACTTCAGAGATGAGAACAGGCCCAGTTTGACCCTTGGAGCTCTGGTTGATGAAACTGAGCTCAGAAATGTCAGGAAGAACCTGTTCTCAGATATAGCTTTAGAGGAGCCATTGGTGAAGCCCCTGCCACTTTCAGACCCTGAATCCCTTAGGGAGGACCTGCTGTCTTTTAAACGAGCACCTTCTCTTGAGCTGTCATTTTGTAATGAGGCCGATGTACCCCATCCCGCCAACAATGATCTTGGGCAAGCATCACTCAATGTTTTTACTATCTTACCACACTCCCAAAGTATATCATCATATTCACATTCTCCTCAAGTTGAACACACCACTCAAGCTTGTGAGGAACCCAATTTAAATTATGGGGAAACTATTAGCCATGTTAAAGGTAGTTGTAGTAACTTACAGACGTGTAGTGTCAAGAAAAATATCATAGAAGTAAATAAGGTTATGCAGAATGATGCAGCTAGCACAGATACAATATCAGCCATTAAGAAACAAGATTGTCCTGTACCCAATATCTGTTCATCACCAGTTAAGAGTGTTTCTCTGCAGCAAAGGTCTTGCCCATCACCAGTTAAGAGTGTTTCTCTTCAGCAAAGGTCTTGCCCATCACCACTCCAATCATCTACTTTAAAAATGGCTGGTGCTCCAAGTTCACTAACTTGCACTGCTGGAATTGTGACTGGCAACTCGACTTGCAATATTCCTAATGAGACATCTTTTTGTCAGAGCTCTAGTGCTTACAGTGCCAATAGTCCTCTCAGTTCTGCTAGTTGGAATGGCAGTAGTCATTCTCACGAACCCTCTTATAAATCTGACCCTAGAAACTATGGGAAGATAAACCTTGGAGCAAATTTTCTACAGTTTGCATCCAGTGAAATGGATCGCAATTCAAATGACATAAATCGCCATCCTCATCTTAGGAATTCTTTGGACATGTCAGCCTCAAGTTACTACAGTGACAGTCCTAGCAGCTCTCCATCTTCAGGAAGTGACCCAATTCGCCAGGTTTTTGTCCCCTATTCAGGCTGGGCATCTTTTTATGCCAGTGGGGCAGTTTGGATTTTATACAATGATGGAACTCAGCTGGGTGTCAAATCTACAGAAACTACAATTATTTATGTAGATCAAGATGGCACCCAGAAAAGGTTAGCCAATTATTTTTCACAGCCAACTTAAAGTCTATTTGTAAATAATTTTTATGATGTTATTTACTCACTTAGACAGTAGTGACTCCAAAAAAAAAAAGGATAAAAATGCTGATCTATTTTCTATAAGGGACTTAGTATCAGTAAATAATATTCCATATGAAATAACGCTTAATTAAAAGAAATCGTTTGTCTGGAATATGTATATTCTACTGTTAGCAGCTTATCATAAAATTCTGGGATCATTGGTTGAATGTTGTAGTTATTATTACATAATTTCTGATAAGCTTTTAAAAAAATGAATGACTCGGTTGCTAAATAATGAATTCACAGTAAATTTATTGATATATATTTTAACAGGTACAGAAACTCAGATGTTTTACCTGAGATAATTAAAATGAAGTTGGAGAAGCTGCCCAAGATCATTGAGATGCTAATGAAGAGTCCTCCAGTAACCACTGGTGCTAGCATACAGTCCTAGTTGCTGCCTGGTACTACTTAGCCTGTTTGTTTTAAAGTTTAAGCTACAAGCTCATACATTTATTGTTAAAGGCAGTTTTCAGAAACGCATGATGTGTAGTAACAATATTATAGAACATCTATAATTCACTTGTGACTTATTAAGCATGTTATTTATTTATTTATAAACAATAATAACTGTTGGACATTTGAGAGGTGAATGATAGTCACATTATTGTTGACAATATATAACACACCATTAACTTATTACAAGTCCCCCTATTTTATATTCAGTCAAGTTTCTATGATCCTAAGTCTTCCAGTCTCTTATTTCATGACCAAGTAGTGAATATAAAAATTTCCTTTTCTGTAGCTGACAATATTATATTTCCTAGATCACCATTGTTTTAAACATCTACATGTTTTCAAATGTTTATATTTATTCATCTTTGCTGTCTCGTCCTAATTATTTAACAAATAGACAAAGATCTATAACATTTTTTTAAAACTTGGAAAGTGTTTTGATCTGTAATGTTAAGTCACTAAGTTAGTGGCACTAAGTCTGGATGGCTTTTTTCCATTTTGCTTGTGTCAAAGTGCCAAACATTGCTCTTCACAATTTTTTGAAAATGGCTAACATAAAATTATAATATTTATAAGTCATTTTTACAGAACTAGAGCTCTGAAATTTTAAAGTTTTTAAGAAAAGTCTGTGATATTAAAAAAATTTCTTTAGTAAAATTTGTGTTATTCCGTCCATAAACTCATTATAATTATAAGAACATTTATTTTTTATTATAAATGTAATACTTTTTTAATTGATTTATTTTAAATCATCACCTGATAAAACAGATTCTTTTGACTAAATATTTGTATATTATAATACTCCAAAGCTCAGGGATAAAAATAATTTTAAAAAGCTCAAAGTTTTCTTTGAACTTTCTAATAAGTCAAATTAAAATACCAAGTGACACAAATGATTTGCATTAGTCCATTAATAAAGCTGTACATTTATTGTTGTAGTCACCAAATCATTTATGTATCTTGTATTTTATTTGACAGCGTTCTAACAGTCCCATTCTATATAATGGCTAATTATAATAAATAATGGATAAAAATTTCAGATATTTATGGAACAGCTTTGGTAAATTCTTGAAATTAGTCTTGTGTGCTCTTTCCAAGACAATTTTCTATTTTCACTTTTTTCACATTTCAATTTTATTTAAAAACCACAAATATTATATCCTTTTTAAATTATGCATAAAAATTAACTCATAATAAAACGTAGTATGTAAAGATGAAACAAGTTCTTTAATCAACAATTTTCTGAAATTAAACCTATTTGAGAAATTTATTTTTGAGAAAACCAAGTCAATAACCATTCTTTGTAAATTGATTAATAATAATTGTAGCTAGTAAAATATTTTAAATTTATAGTAAGAGGCACTGGCACTCTTGTGTTATTAATTCCTTAATAGCATTACCAGTTTGTAATGAATCAATTTGAAATTGGAAGGTAAATAGTTGAAGATCAAGTTTGGTCAGGCTGATTGCTTTAATAATCTCAGCATTATCTGTAGCAGTGCTTCTTTGACCAAATGTCATTTTTTATATTACATTTTATAATAGACCAGCATTGGTATAAAATGTTTTAAAAATTACTTTTATTCTGATACTGATGGCTAATACTTGAACCAGGTCATGAGAAGTTGGTATGGAATCATATATAGAAATGAAAAGGCATTTTTAATCTATATTTTAAATAACATGTTTATGTAAAGATTTTTTATCAACATTAATCTAAAAAAATAACTAATGTATGAATCTTATTTACTTCCTGCATCCCTTCTTCACACTAAGTCCTGAGTTATTTTTTTTTGGCCAGTAATTTAGATGTTCACTTCTTTAATGTTTAAAAATTAGGGTAACATGAAAATTATAATTCAATTGTATTTTATTGGAGGGTGCGAAGAAACAAATTGTGGTATTCCAGGGAAGTGGTCTTAAAGATTCAAACATGGTATCTTAACAAATTAGATGTTTAAAATTTTGAAAAATAAATTATAATATAAATTGTGCTTTCAGCATTAGAAATCTGTCACTATACTTATAATTTATGATGAGGTTAAATGGTAGATTATATTTAATCAACCCGATCTAATGATCATCATCATAAATTATTTTGTAAGTTTACATTTTAAACTAAGGTTCAAGATATATCTAAAATTTATATCATTTCAGCGAAGTGCATATTAAATACTGTTTCAAAATCAAGATGATTAAAGAAATTTTTATTTTTAACTAGATTTTTAAAGCTATACATGTAATTATTTTACACATCTATTCTTTATACTTATATATATATATATTTACTAATTGTCATTTGTATGAAAACCATTTTTATGTTTACATACAATTCTTAATATTATTTATATCAAATTTAGAATAATAAATTAATTTTTATCAATAAATAAGTGCTGCCTCATTTTATGCTATTTAAAATCTTTGGGCCTAATTTGCAATGAAAATTTAGGATTAGAAATTGCCAAGACAATAGGGAATAGGGACACAAAATTTTAAAAACATTTGTTCAAGAGGAAACTTGTGGAGACGGAAGGAAATTGAATGTCTCATTCAGAAGACACATTTTTTTTATTATCCAGGAATAAATCATTGGAGAAAATGTTTTTTTGTATATTTTTTTACTCCATAAGAGTGTTTGAAGTTTTTCATATAAATGTCAAAATAACAGGATACTAAAATTTTTACCTTTATGTTTTGAAGAAATGTGCAATATTACAACAAATTGAGAAATTTAAATGTGATTCCTTCATATACAAGTTAACTTGTTAATTTTAGCCATGAAGCTTTGTAGGTGTAAATCAACATTTTTTAAAGCATCTTTAACACAACATACTTTGTTTTTAAAAATATCAAGAATTTAAAAAAAAATTTGTTACATTTTTATTTCATTATTTGAAGGAAAACCTATACAATTTAATCAAGGCAAAACCGTGTCATAGAATATTTCAAATCAATTTCAATCTAAGCGCTTTGTAAATAATTAAGTTTTCAAATAAAATCAACCTTGTTAGTGCTCTCAAGGCTTTAGCAATATGATCATGTGTCTATGATTTCTAAGAAACCTAAAACAAGGTAACAGTAAAAATTATTGACAGTCAAGTTTTATACTACAAAAAATGAAATTGAAAATTGCCATGTATATCATTGTCAAAATTTACATTTTTTTCCCCCAAAACATGAACACATAAGTGGTATTTACAATGTACTTGTGTTATAACAAAAGCTTGTGTTATAACTTCAGTTTTTTAATGCTCATTAAAAAAAAACAAAAAAAAAACTGAAGTTATGGATTTAATGATGATGGTGGGGCAAGATAGGACGAAATCTTTGATAAAAATAACCCAAGTCATTAAAAATTATGTTTTTTTTAAAAAAGTTGTAAGGCATGCATGTGAGATTTAATCTATAAATAGAACTATTTACATTTTATTTTGATAATACACTGTACAAGAGCTGCCTTTCTGGGCCAACAGGTTTGAGGAAGTCCTCTGTAAATGCATCTATTTACAAATTATATAAATATTTTCACAAATATATTTTACAAGTGGCAGCTAAAAATACGCCAATTTGACTTGCTGAGATTAAAAATAAATAAATGGCTTGTATGCAGTGATTTGCATAAATTAAAAGTAATGTTGTTAGCCAATCCCCTTAAAATTTATGAGAATTGCAATTTAAAATAAAAAATCTATGTTTGCTAGGGGATTCCCCAAATGTCACTGATAGTTTTTAACTCATCTGCAACCTATTGTAAAAAAAGGAATTGGATTAAAAATGTATTCAACGCTACAGAAAGCTATAATTTTTAAAAATAAGACTAGGATAACTTATCAACATAAACCCACCTCCAATAAGAAAATACTCCAAAAATTCAAAAGAATATCACATTCCAAACAAATAGTGTCAACATAAACAAAGAGCTGGGTGCACAATTTTTTTTTACACTAATGACATTGTGGTAGGCACAGATTTCTGATGTAGTTTCTCAAGGACAAGAGGCAGCTTACTGACTTTCTGTTTCACTCTATCTGGTAGGGGATCAGAGTGCTGGTACCTATGGGAATCAATCAGTCAGTTTATTTTTTTATAGAATACAGACCATATTTTGTATAATCTATTGCAAAATTTTAATTTCTAACACAAAAATAACTTTTAAGTTTTGCATTAACTCTTAAAGTCGCAAAGCATTGTAATGCGTCTCCGCCCGCTATCCTTAAAGCGCCCTAATGCGTCCCTAGATACCACTCTCGTTAGAAATGAGATCTCGGAAAGTAAAAACTCTTCAATGCTTGAAAAATGATGTATTTGACTTCCAGCAATGGCGGCCGTTGCCCGCGCTAGTGTTATCGCCACTTTCGCGAGGTTTTTTGGTGGTTTTAACGGTTTTTTTTTTTTGAAGATACGTTTTCGCTATACTTAATTACTAAAATAATAGTACTAAATTACATGTAAATATTGTTTTAAACTCAGTACGGTCTTTTGGATGCGTAAAATAACCATTCTTAGCCTAAAAAATGAAGTCAGTATGACAATATTATTATAAATGGATTTTACGCAAATTTTTTAATTTCATAACCAGTTGATCATAATACGGGAATCCTTACGGGAATGAGGCGGAAGTTTATTGAAAAGCCTTATGCAACTTTAAGAGTTAATATTAACTCATTAGTTCCTGATGCCACTAAATTAGTCTTTATAGGAGTCCGTACGGCCACGTCCAAATGCATCTGTTCGCATAGTGACGCACCCTCGCATCTTAAGTTAAAAATAGCATAAAAATCTCGCTTTCCTAGAGGCTTCTGGCATTTGTGTGATTCTACGAGATTTCAATAAAAATTATCTGAGATTTTTATCTTGTTTCACTTTTGATCCATGTGTGATTTATTTTGATTATGTATTCACCTGATGAGCTGAAAATTGTGTTATCGCAATTTTTTCACAGTGCATGTTATATTATAATTACACTTCATTCATTTCTTGATGCAGTAATCATTCTATTTTTTAAGATAAACCAATATCTTTAGAAAAGAAAAGCATTTTTCTAATGGAATTAAAAGCTCAACGAAGTTGCTTCCCTTTTGTCAGGCATATGAATTAGATATAGAAGTAGCCCTTCAGGAGCTCATGAGTTAATAAATAATAATAATATTGCACAGCTTTATTCTCTTTAATTGGTCTTTTATTTTGAAACTTACTTATAGACTTTTCCTGTTGCATCAATATAAATCACATGAGCCTCAGAAGATTTCACATTCATTTGTGTCCCATCTTGAAATCGGACCCAAACATCCCCACTAGCTGAACTGGAGGCCCAGCCAACATCAGGCACGAAAATCTGTTTGACCGAAGATGTCGGTTGTTGTTTAGATCTTTGATCTTGCCCACTACTTGTTGAAGAAGTTGCTGAGGATGGTGCTTTGTACTCTGCTGTTTTTTCTAAAGTCATATTCGCTGTTGTACTTAGAAGTGTACCATTGAACGCTGACATCTAATGGAAAGATAAAATTAGAATTTCATCCCCAGTCAAAATTAACTACCATCATGGAATATAGTGGTACAGAGATAATATACTGTTTGGACATCTTAAAATAAAATATTTGGATGAGCAGAATTAAGATGGTTGATTTTGGATAAATCAACTGGGCAAAGTTTTTATGCATTTTTCTCACTGACTATAAAAACTTTAAAAAACCTAAAACATTCTAAGCGCC
>MUZC01004703.1:223007-267601 GCA_002072015.1 Radix auricularia | reverse complement strand
CCCCCCCCCCCCCCCAGTATGCTTGTTTAATAAATTTTCTATTCAAAATTCCATTGAAAACTTGGAAAAAGTGAAATAACCTGCCCGTTATTCTATCTCTAAAAAAAAGTCTAACAAACCTGAAGTTTAGGCAAGATGGGAGAAACGCAGGTTTCATTTTTTGTTGAATCACCATTTGAGCCACTGGTGTTGATGCATCTGTACTCGGGTCGCCTGTTTATGCAAGTACTCAAAAGTTCTTAAACATGTTATACTACAAATTTATAGGCTCTGGTAAAAAACTCATGTTTAGAGGTGAAATAATTTCATTAAAGAAATATTAGTTCTTTGAAATTTCTTACAGAACTCTGTTAAAAATTCTGAAAGTAAATTATATCCATGTAAACTGTTTATGCCCCAAGAAATACACACATTAGTTTAAAAGAAAAAGTATAGCGTTTATTACCTTCCAACCAAGACAAACATTACATTAACAGAAAAAGTATATAGCGTTTATTACCTTCCAACCAAGACAGGAAAAAGTTCATTTGCACCAGGACAAGTAGATTGCACAGCTGTTATAACTTGCTCAAGCTGAACACACTGATGCCGACACTGTGAAATTATAAGATTTCTCTAAACACTTACTTTCTCAAATGGGATTTTTAAAGATTTAAAATTCTGTCCATCATTAATTTTAATAAAAAATCATAATTATGACTTTTAAGCAATCAATCTTATATCAGCACATTATTATGTATATAATGATGATGGATAATTATTATGGATAGTTTTAAAGTTTGTTATATTCAACCAGTTAAAAGATAAGTGTTAACTCATAGAACAGGAGTGTGTAGCAAAGAATATATACCAGACATTGGTCATAAATAATTGATATGAAAATGGAAGTTATTTAAAAGTTAAAAAAGCGCAAAGGATACTTATTATCATGATACAGGTCGTCCTATGCAAAACACAGTAACAGAAATGAATTCAAATATCATGCATAAATATGAAATTAAATCACACTAGTAAAATGGCTAACTCAATTTATAAAATAAAGTGAGAATGGGCTGCCTATGAAAACTTATGACAAACACATGTTTCCTATGAATACATATCAATAAATTTGACAAAGTTAGAACACTGCTAACCTGATTGACATATTCCAAAATATTCCTGGTTTCAGAGCTGAGCCTGGTATTATCTACTGCTGACTCCAAAGTTAAGGATGTTCCATCTTTCTCAATTATCTTAACACCTTTTTTCCCTGATGAAAACTTTGTACCTAAAAAAATCAAGTGAGAAGAAAAACTTTTTATCTGAACACTTTAAAATATATATATTTAATGAGTTTATTTCCATTTTATTTTAAATTCTTGTTGAAACAAAAGTAGAGTTGAGATCTCCTTTAATTTCAAACTACCCAAACTTCAACCCTTACATGAAGTACTGTTAAATATCCTATTTTACAAGGTCCTTTGTAAAACACTAATTTTTGTGTTAAATGTTGTTTTTGCACAGTACTTCCAAGTACCTGTTCTTACACAGTAAAATGGAGCATTCCTACACACACATGTATTTAATGATATTCCCTCTTGTAAAAAGTGTTTTTATTGTACATATTATGTATTGTGTACCACCCTAGTATAATATTGATACATATGTCTAACAAAAAAACATTCTCAACTTGCTACACTTAAACAGGTTATAAATATTAACAGCTATTCCCTTAGAAACAAATGTCTGTAATACTACAAAGCGCTACACAATGTCTCAAAGTTAAAAACTCACCATCATAGAACTCTGCACAGAAATTTGTGTTTTCCATCAACATACACTTAGCCCTGTGTGTGTATAATGTGACCTTCGGAGTACCAGCTTTAGCTATGGCTACAAACCTAAGGAGGATAACCAAAACCTTATAGCAATAGGCGGTCTGCCAGTAGTTTCATTAGACTTTGGCCCGGACCAGTCGAGGCATGTCAATATCAACAAAGATCCGAAATCTGATCTCTCCTTTTTGTAATGAACATTTCAGAAAACAGCAGCAAAAGTTAAAAACAAAATTTTAAATGTTGATATGTAACATTGCCAGAACTGACCAATTACATACGGATATTCCATCAAGTGTAAAATGTTAAGTTTCTAGTGAGTAATGCTAGACCTCTTTCTAATGAAGCATGGCACTAAATCCATTTATGTTCATGAAACTTGAACCAATCTAATATATAAAGCTCAGTTGGTGTTTGTTTGTTAGTGCCAGCTCTGTATCCCGCCTTCAAGGAAAAAATAAATAACAGAGAGGGACCAAATTTGTCCAGATGGTTCCTTTTAACCAGCGGGGTGGTTTTAGTAGTTTTGATAATTGTCCCTTTTGACTCAGACCTTATACATGATTTACCAAAATATAGCACAACTTAATAGTTAACAATTTGATAGTAACAACCAGCAAACCTAACTTAAATCATCGCATACAGAGAGATACTTAATTAACAAGCAATAAGTGATATATTTTAACCTTCTTAATACAAGTTATAAGACAGTATAGTTTTGCTGCAACACAGGTATATTTCTAGTCAACAATAAAACAATGAAAGTGTGGGTGCAAGTAGTGTAGACTAATGAAATAATATAATTCACTTATGCTAAGAGAAATCTCCTTTGTATCAGAAATAATTCAATAGTGTTTGTTATTTCTTAGACAAGTAAATATTTCATCTCCTGACACATAAATATTTGAAAGAAAGGTCTGTATCTGTATAACAATATTTTCTAAATAAGCATAGAAGTAACAATAAACTTTCAACATTTTTAATTTAATAGAGTTGTAAGCAAGTTTTTCTCTTGGTCAAATTTACTAGCTGACTCATTTTAATTTAGAATTACCAAAGATCACTATAGATAGGTCCAAACAGAATGCCAGGATATTTTACAAATATCTTAAAGAAACTGGTCCAACTGAATACCCAGATGTTCTGTCTGTACATTTCGGCCATTAAATGACAAAGCCGATGACGTAAAAAAGACTCCAAGATGTTTAAATATATTTCACCAATTAAAAAGTCAAAGCCTATGCTATGACACAATTAACCAGAAAAAACAAAGATTTTGACCATAAATCCCTTATATATGAGACAGAACTTAAAGTTTTGATTATGTTCAAACATTTACAGATTGAACGCCATTGATGGCTGGACTGAACTCCAGCGACACATGGAGGGGAACACAAGCAGTCGGCAACATAGAAATACATAGAGATAAACTAAAAGTGCATTAATTTAATTGCGGTACATTTAATCGATCTCAAATTTTTGATACATTGCATTGTTAGGTGACACAGGTGTAAGTGCAAAATTTCAGCTCGATAGCATCAAGGGAAGTGGGTCATTTTTTACTTTTGTTTTTTCCGCCCGCCCAAGACAAGACGGTGAAGTTAATATAAGGGATTTAAAAATAGATCACTTTGACTGAGTGTGTAAAAAAAGTGAGGAGAAAAAACCCTGGAAAATTTAAATGATTTACCTGGCTGCATACTGATATTTCTTTAAATATTTAACAGGGATGTCTGGGAACTCAAATGTTTTGCACCTGTCTGGCACGGGTACAGGCTGTTCAGAGACATACACAAACTGGTTCTTAGGAGGTACATAGACTTTCATCTGTGGATAATTTATATAGAAAACTATTAAGGTCATTGAAGTAGTTTAACCTTTTAAACACTAATTAGACTTAATTTTTAAAAATAGAAAATGGCTAAAAAGAAATATTTAAATATGATCTTAAAGCAGCTCATAAAACGTGTCTGGTTAATTCAAAATGTTGTGCTTCTGATGCCTCCAAACAGGAAGCCATTGTAAATTTTATGTAACCAGTAGTGATGCGTGAACAAATCACAAACACAGTGGACCAGATGTTATTTTAAGAATACAAGAGTTATTGAATTGAATCAATGTTTTTGATGAAAAATCCAATGTCTTCAGTTCTCCATAGCTGTTAACTCCAAATCAATTTCTTCACCCACTGTGAACATAAGGGCAGCATATTCCTTTGAATTTGAATCAGTAATGAATTATTATAATAGTACTCTGGGCTCCTCACACAGTTCAGCTGGGTGGGCTTCAAAACTCCAGTTTTGTTACACAAAGTGGTCTGTTCATATTGATCAAACTCTTTGATCTCTACATTGGCTACCATTTACAAACAGATTTGCTATAAAATCTTTGAGTTCCTCTGTGAAGAAAATACCTCCTGAGTAATTATCAAAACTGATGGCTGTGTATAAGCCTTCTCATTAAATCATTTTCTGCTCTCAGTCTCGCTTTTTCTTTCTGATAAAGAAACAAAACAAAAAGTGGGCCGGTCTAGGATCTAAAAATAAAATATAACTAGTTTGAAATTCCTTGCAAGAAACAGTCAAGAATTTGGAAAATACTCAAATTTTCAAAATGGGAACCAAGTATTACTTAACTCTCCTGGTATTTATTAAGTCACTTACTCTACCCCCCTCTTCATTCATGTAAGAATATACATCAGTTACTCAAATCATTTCCATTTAAACAATTTTTTTACTTAAAAGACACCTTACAAATTAAAAACCCTTTTCAATGTTATTTTGTCATCTTTCGAACTTGGTGATTAATGCCCAAAAGTGTAGTAATGCGCGCCTTGATAGAATTCTCTTTAGAAACAAAATCCCACAAAATAAAAACTCTTCAGTGCATGAAAGAAGATGTATTCGACTTCCCGCAATGCCGGCTGTTGTCCTCGCTAGTGTTATTGCTAGATTTGCAAAGTTTTTTGGTAGTTTTTAAGTTGTTTTTTTTTGTTGAAGATGTGATTTTTCATAAAAATAATAGGACTAAACTACAGGTAAAAATAGTAATTAACTCAAGACAGTCTTTTGGATACGTAAAAATAACCATTCTTATCCAAAAAGATGAAGTCAGTATGACAATAATAATATAAATACATTTTATGCAATTTTTAAAATTTCATAACCAGTTGATCGCAATACAGGAAATCCTTATGGGACAGAGGTTTACCGAAAACTTTCTGGAGCATTAAACGTTAAATCCATAACGCGACATTTCTGTGTAATTATATTTTTGCCCGTGTTGTCCATATGACACATAGCATTAAAATTTTGAGTAGACTTAAGGCTAGACCATTTAGACCTGTAATGTGTGCCAGAAGGTTGTCAAAAAGGTGATCTCAAATATACATTTGTCCTGTCATGTTAAAACATTGGTTACTCTCTCTCTCTCTATACCTTTCTTCCATCTTTTGTGATAAGTACAACATCCAATACTCTGTCATCTTGCCCTTCTCTTCTCAGGAATTCCATGCACACATCTCCATTCTCCTGAATGTGGACCTGAATAAAAAGAAAGTATAATTTATTCACAATATTTATTTACAGTTAAAATCAGAGCCAATCCATATAGTTTTGTGTGTATGCTGTAAAGCAATTTCTAATAAAACAAAAGCACAGAACATTTTTAAAAAAAATTCATCTAGATCTATATAAAATCTTTGCTGCATCAAAATGTGCCTTTTCTTTTTAAGGCCAACATAAACAAAAATAATCTGTTAGTAAGTATGAGGTATAAATTATGTAACCATCTGTATGTAAAATTAATGTTCTTAAGTGAGAGGTTTAAAACTATACAGATAACACTTTTTTCCTTAAAAATTTGAAAGTTCTGAAACATCTTTAACATTCATATTCTTTAAATGATTGAGGTCACAACATACCACTGCATTTTTCATTCTCTGTCGAACGGGCCTTAACCTTTCTGTGTTAAATGGTTCAAGTAGATCATTCTCTGTATCCAACACATCATTGCTACACCCTTTGCCTTCCTCCCTGTCTGATTTAGCTGTTCTTTGTTCTTTGTTATAATATCGTACTTCTTGCTCTGTCAGATGGTTTCTCCTAGGGCCTGGTTCTGGACTCGAAAACTAGAAATGTTCAGACAATAGCTTTATAGTACATTGTACATGAAGAAAAAACACACAAGCAAACAGTGCAAAACATTAATTTTAAAACAAATGTTATTGATATAAATTTAAAAAAAATTTAGGATAAAACTTGAGAGATAAAGACTGGCACTGTTATTTGCTTTTTAAAAAAAGCTTTTCAAAGTAAGCATCATTTTAGGGTAAATTTTAGTATAAACTTCTACTTTTGAAAACAACCAAGTCCTTATTTATGGGTTACGACACTAAGATCATTTAATTCACTGATTTAACAGTATAAAGAACATTGTATTCACATTTTTCCAGGGCTGATAATTAATCATTATTAAATGCAGTGAAACAAATTTGTATTACAGTTGAACACACAGTTTACCTGCATAGGAACATCGTCATGTATAAACACAGGAGATTTCTTGGTGGTTTGATCCTCTCTCAAGCCGCTGACATTATCACACTGTTGGCCAAGGTAGTTCTGAACTTTTTGCATGAGATCTTGTGTTTGCATGTTGGCTGGATCTTTGTATGTGTACTGTAAAATTTCATGGGAGCTACTAGATACAGACTCAGATTCAAAGTTGAGAACCTTTCGTGTTGCACTGAGACTGAAATCTGACGCGCTATGGCTTGAGGACACAGAGCCCGGCTTGTGGTTGGGGCGGTACGGCCGAGGAGGAGCATCAGGTTTAAGGGAGGGAGGAGGTTGGCCGCCACAGCTGCGGTCAGTGGTGTCTGTAAACATGAAGTTACCGAGCTGCTGGCTAGTTTTTTGGAGATTGTAATTGTAAAGGCCAGGTCTCATGGCATGTTTCGTTTTCAGCAGTTCTTCCTCTGACTGACTAAAGAGGAATAAATAAGACTAAATCAATCAGAAACTAAGGTTACCAGTGAATAATTATACTGTTACCTTTCTCTATCACATACTCTAAGAAGCTATCAAATATAAAACTACATAAATAAATATTTAGTATATATGTTAGTTTTAAAAATAAAACAATATTCTATTTTTTTTTAAATCAAGCTTGATTATGGTCTCAATATGCGAAATCTTGAGGTAAATAATAACAAAACACAAACATCTATCAATACAAAAGTCAGCCTCATATCCTTAGTAAAATTGGCAACAATTAAAGGTTTCTTAACTTGAATAATAACACAATGAATACACAAGTTTTAGCTAATGGATAGTTTGACAAATCTCACCTATCTCGTTCCCTAACAGGTGGACTCGCTTGGTGCCTGCTGATAATACTTGACCCCTGGCTCATGCTGGTCCATGTAGAGCCTCGTCCATCAGACCCTGAGTGCTGATAGCTATAGTGCTCACTGTCTTCTGCTATTTCTGACTTTTGGTGAAATGCAGGCATAGGCTTGTTACGGCCACTACTAGAATGACTGTACTTTGTAGATGTTATTGTTCCACGTCCACTATCCATGGACATCTCTGGCATCTGAGTAATAAAAAGATAATTATTATCAACAGGCAATGATGACATTTTTAATATTAAAATAAAATTACACAAATCAGATGATGATAATTTTAGTTTCTATCATCTAGGAAAGATCTCATTAGATACTTTCTGAAGATTTCGGGGGTCTAAACATTGAAATGAGATATACCTTCATAACCTTTCTCATACTAGGTTTGTTCAACATAAACTTGTGGGTGAGGATTTCTGTGAAGTAAAAGTTAACAACTTCAATACAAGGCTACAAAACAGATGCCTATAGAAATTAAAATATTCTCTGGAAAAAGATACACAACGAATAAGTTAAAAAACTATTTTTTGATCCCAACACTGATGCACTAAAATTAACATTACCCCATCTCACATTAAAAAAGTTAAAATACAATTTCAACCTCTCAGTGGTATCCTGTCTTTTGGATTCTTGCACAGCAAAGCTTGAATCAGGTCACGGGCCTCTGGACTTAAACTCTTTGGTAAGTGGTATTCAGCTGAAATAACCCGATTTAAAGTACTTTTAACAGCATCTGTATCAAAGGGTGGATGGCCAACCAAGAATGTGTACAGCATACAGCCTAAGGACCAAACATCAGCCTCAAGACCATGTGCTGATCGCATTGCGATTTCCCTGATTATAAAAGAGAACATAAGTGGGGTCAATAATACAGCACAGAACTGGAGTAGAAGCTGCTGAAAAGAATACTTAGTTATATAAACATGATATATTAATCAAGTTATTCTACAGGAGCTAATATCCTAAGTGTAGTTTATAATCAGGCGTTGGATGATTTTTTGTTCTAGATAATAGCATACTGAGCAATTAAGAACAGAAATAATAGCAAACAATTGCTTTTGTTCCATTTTTTATTTGGAAAATCATACATTTAAAGCTTATCAGCAAGTACAGTAATTAAGAGGCTTTCAAATTTTTTTTTGCCAAAGTACCGATACATCTTTTTTTAAAAATGTTTCAAAAAATTTAAATTTCAAAATTACTATTGAAATCTATCTTGAAGGAATAAAGTATTCAAATTACCAAAGATATGGTCACTAATTAATTTGAATAAAATAGTATTTTTAATAAGACAATTTTTTATTACCTTTGAGATAAGGTTCTATAAAAACCTTTGAGATAAGGTTCTATAAAAACCTTTCAGATAAGCTTCTATAAAAACCTTTCAGATAAGCTTCTATAAAAACCTTTCAGATAAGCTTCTATAAAAACCATTGAAAAAGACAGATGTTGCAGTTAAATTTACAATAGGGATTTTCTAGTTCAATTATTTTATTTCCACATTAAAATGAAATAGTTAAGCTGAGTTTTATTGTAGTAGTAGTAGATATAAAAAGAAATAAGCTGTTTGGCTGCGCAGATACCTTACTGGCGCAGTGCAGGGGTTTAAAATTATCACGTAGCAGATTTTGAGAAGGATAATATAATATCTGTGTTTGCGGGGAGTAAAATTGTGCACAAATAATGGGACTGTGCAACTTTGCACACACATTTGTTATTTTGCATACAGAACTGAATTTCAGAGGGAACATTGTTAGTCACCCATGTGCAATGGCCGTATGATATTTCATTACTATGCCAAGGCTGAAAAACTCAAGCTAAACTTACGGAGAAATATAATTGGGTGTTCCACACATTGTGAAATGTTTTTCCTCTGGGCCTTGAAGCTGAGTAGCTAAACCAAAGTCAGCAATTTTCTAAACAACAGAAAAACTACGTATTAAAATATTGAACAATGAAAACATTTATTTTTTAAATTTTATTTCAAGAAACAAAAAAATAAGAACTAAACAAGTGGCACAAAAAAAAAATCATTTCTGCATTTCTATTCAGCTAAAAATAAAAGCTATTTCAATGGAGTTCAATTTAAAAAAAAAAAAAAAATTAAGTTTGTTTTAAGAAATCATTACAAAGAAAAAAATAATGACAAAATACTTACTACATTCATGTCTTTAGTCAAAAGCAGATTAGACAGTGATAGGTCTCTATGAAGTATACCATGTGAATGAAGGTATAGAATTCCATCTACAATCTGTCGCATAAATCTTCTGGCTTCTTCTTCTGTGAAAGGTTTATCTCGAGACTGTAAGTACCGGTGCATTTCTCCATTGTGGCAAAGTTCAAGGACTAGATAAACGTAATTGCTGTCCTCAAAATAGTTATACAGCTAAAAACAAACACATAAATGGTTTTAAAATGATTTAGAAGAGCTGAGAACTTAAAATATAAAATATTATGACTTTAAATAAATATAACAATCAATTGAGGTTAATCATTTCAGCTAGCTGTCTAAACATAGTAAACTTCTGCTAAATTTTTAAAACTCTGAAGCTAATAATAATAAAGGTTGTTAAGTATTAGACAGTCCTAAGATGATCACACTGGTCCTTTTTCATCTGGACCAGTTAAATGTAACTTTTTCATCTGGACCAGTTAAATGTAACTTTTTCATCTGGACCAGTTAAATGTAACTTTTTCATCTGGACCAGTTCAATGTATCTTTTTCATCTGGACCAGTTAAATGTAACTTTTTCATCTGGACCAGTTAAATGTAACTTTTTCATCTGGACCAGTTAAATGTAGCTTTTTCATCTGGACCAGTTAAATATAACTTCAATTCATCAGAATTTTAGCGTACTGCCAGAAGTTAATTTTTTGGTGTGTTCAATCATACAACAACCTATCAATTTCAATTTAATTCCAATGAACTGACAAATAAAGGAAAGTACATTTTAAAAAGTTTTGCTATCATTGTGTACTCCTTAGTTTGGCTCACAATAAATTTTTTAAAATTTGATGAGTTGACATGGGTATAATAAAGGAAATAAGGTTTTACCTGTAAAACCGATGGATGCTTCAATCGAGAATGGATTTCTACCTCCTTCCTCACTCTATCACTCATACAAGCTTTTTTCATCTTTTTCTTGTCAATCTGATTATGGATTGAATATACTTTGATATAAGTTAAGAATAAATGGTTATCTATTATTATCAAGATAATATATCAAGTGTAACAAAGCTCCTATGAAAGGTTATTATATGTATTTATATTAAAAAATTCTAAGAATCTGTTATTTTAGTAAAATATTAAATATAATGAAAAATTCACCACCGAGTTGTAACCATCATCAGTATACTTTTAAAAAAACTGCATGCATTAAGATTATATTTAAAAAACAAAATTAATGAAAAAACTCTGGAAAAAAAACATTTTGGGTGAACAGTGTCTGATAATTCAATCAGTGAGAGAAAAAACAGAAAAGAAAGATTTTTTAAAACTGGTTGTGCCAGTTATTTTTAAGAGCATTTTAAATTAATTAAAGGTAAGGGTCATTTTATATTAGATTCTATCAAAATAAAATAATTGTGGCCAGATTCACAAACTTTTGTATGCTGCTTTTGCAACAAAGAAAATAATCAAACTTGACCATACCATTTTAATAGCCACTTCCCTCTCCTCCCTATCAGGACTGTGGCATAGAGCTCTGTACACATCTGCAAAGCCACCAGTTCCAAGTAAATTGTAGACTCTATAGTCCTGCAATCAAATTTTCAAATTAATGGTATGTATCTAGATTTATAAATAGCATCTATTCATTTCTCATTTATTTTTAACATATTCATTTTTATGTAAAATATATTGTTTCGCCTTGATGCAAGAGAAAAATTGAGTTGGGAATTAGTCTAACTTTTCACTGGTCATTAATGTGACAAAGGAGAAAGTTTCGTGACCCAAATCTTTTTCAGAAAAATTTAAAAACATTTGGTGAGTCAACCAACAACCTTTTTTGGACTTAATGTGCTCAGTGGTTGTTTCCATTCTCACTGTAGACTGACCTTGCACCCCCAAAAGTAACAGGTTGCAAGGGACTCAGCCATTCTATAAAGATTTTTGTAGATTCACTAATGTATTTGTACTTATATAAAGTCTGAGTGGTCACTTATAAGTGATGTGGATTGTCTGTGCCTTTGTTTTTTTAAGTTCAGTTATCTCAGGAGATGATCTCCCAGTCCCCATCCTCCCACACAACAGTGTCATTTAAAGACAACAATTGCCATTGGCCAAAGATTTTCAATATACAATAGGCTAAATAAAATGAAGTAAAGTAGTTAGTAGGAAATCCATTAACTATAAAGATAAAAAAATACACAAAAGTTGAAGTTAAGGTAAGTTAAGTTAAGCTCATGTATATTATACACATTTGTTAAAGGGAGGCGTTATACGGAGATATCTCCCAATAACGCTTGGTGTTATACAAAGATATCATTACAAAAAACATAAAGTTTCCATATTTTTACCTCGTTCTAATTTAGTATATATGTACCTATCATATCTTTTTTTTTTTTTTAAATTAAAATAAATAGTTTTGGTTAGTCTTTTCAGCTCTAATACTAATTGATTTGTAACTTAAATTGATTTCATTAGTTCTAGCCCCAATAATAATAATAACAACACAAGGACTAGTCATTTATCATAAAATATAGTAATAGTATAATGTTGATATATTTACGTGTGTTATAGTAGGTATATACGTCTATTAAGTGGTATTTAACTGATAATTACTTCATTTTAGTTTTTAGCCTTTAAGAAAAAAAAGTTATATAAAAATATTCATCTGAACACCAGTCCACCAGTTGTAAATTGAATAAATTTTGAAACTGTGTGGAGTATGTTCAGCTGCCTGACAATAATTTTCTGCTTGGTACTTGGTTTTTTTATCCAACCACCAAAAATTTTTTTAAAAAAATCTTTCTTATTTTAGCTATAACTGTTAGCAACCCCTAATAGATTTAGATGGCTATGGAAGTATGGTCACGATGGACTTCTCCTACTTATGACAATTGAATAAATTAATATTAAAATCATTAAACTAGTTTTATTACTGTTAGAATTGCTTATAAATAATATTAAAATTTATGTTAAATAGATTAATCATTTTAAAATTAATTTAATTAATCTTCATAGTCAAAAGTGGCAGTGGGAAAAGTCCATGGTCCCTTAGGCCTAAACCTAAGCTTTGCGCAGGATTTTCAACAGTTCATAACAAAAACTACTTTAGCATACTAGTCCTACTACTAATACTAAACTAAAACCTAAGCCTAAACTGTACCTCATAATTATAAATTAAAGATCATTGAAAGTAATTCAAAAATTTAATTTGAAAGAAACAAAAAAACTGTTACTTTCGGTTTAAAAAATACAACGCACTAACTCTAACCATGAAACCACAGAAGAGAAGCTCATGAATTAATTGAATTTAAAATTTTTTTATATCAAATCGGCAAGCCAAAAATATACGCTAAGAATCATGGGAAATATCTGCGTAAAATGTTCAGTGTGAACAGAGAATTCAGAGATATCTCTGAGTCTGAATAACCACTCCTTTTTTGTTGTTGTTAAAAATGAACTTTCAGTTAGTAATAGTGAGTTAGGCTTAAGGGCTAAAACGAATACCGAGGTCCGCAGCGTCGCGTCTCTTCCGGTTGCTATGCAGAGAGTTGCTTCCCTTGAATTTTGTTGTTTTCTTACTTATTTATTACCTCCCCTTGCGGTAAAATGTAAATTGTATTTGTATTCTTGCGCGCAGCGTATAATTGAGTATAATCTAAGAACTATTTCTTGTGCTCATTTAGAAAGAAAGGAGTGCTGCTAATTAACGGGCGGGCTTTTCACCATGTTAGTAAGTAGCCATTTTTTAGCCATTTTTTGTTAGAATTTTCGGAATATTGAGGTCCCAGCCATCATTCAGAACCTCATCTCGAGGGTCCCAGCAATCATTCAGAACCTCATCTCGAGGGTCCCAGCAATCATTCAGAACCTCATCTCGACGGTCCAAGACAGTTCTTAGGTTAGGTTTAGTTATCAATTTCAGAAAATTGAAGATTTTAATTTTAGGGTTTGGGTTAGGTATAGCTATACAATTTTAATAGTGGCAGCAGTGATCTAATGCGTGAATTTCTAAATCTAAAAGGATTTAAAAAGTGTGTTGTGATTCCGATGCCTGATCGGTGAGTACCCATTATTTTGCTTTTATGTAAAACGCTAAAAAATACTCCTTAAATATTAGAATGTCCCCCCAATCCTTCGGCCATCTTGTTGCTATGGCACGGCACCGCCGAAAAAGTAATGCGAGCCCCGTGAATTTTTTTTTTTTAAATTGCCGGTAGCTAAAAAAACTGCGCAATTTTAGAATCCCTGATTCCCCTACCCCTCTGATTTCACGGGGCTCGCACTACTTTTCCGAAAGTCACGGCGGTCACGTGCCTTAGCAACAAGATGGCCGCCGATAAGGGCGGTGCGGACTCAATAATCAGTGTTTACCGGCTTAAGGACTAGCCTCCCTGTAATCCTATAAATATGACTATAGGGACTATAGTCTATTAGGCCTACTATTATTTTACTAGAACTCAGAACAGTTAATTTTAAAGCCATATAAATTGTAATTAGACCAAACTTAAATGAAATAGTAAAATATAGACATAGATAGATATATAAATATAATAAATATATAGTTATAATTTATTTTTATAATTTATATATATTATAGAGTATAATTAATGAATGTATGCCTAAATATTAAATAGTCATAGTGATGGTCATCTTTAACCCTGCATGCATACATCTAGATTAAATGAATCTTTTTCCAAAGCTGTTAGTTTGTTCAATTCCATTCCAAAATTATCCAATTATTGCTGCCGATCATCGTATCCAGAGTAAACATTTGATTCAAGTTCTAGCTTGTTAATTAATGGAATGATCTCCCCTGCATTTTTTAATTATCGTTCAACTTGTTCCACTCGTCCAATAAATTATGAGGACTATTTTTACCTTAATGCTCTCTGCAACAGCGTTCATTATAATTGTTTCGAATTTAAGTAGTCGTTATTTATAAAACAGCACAAAAAACTAATTATGTCGATGATCAAAGGGTCCTGGTTTTAGTAAAACATGTACATTGTTACGGAATTCCATTTTCTGTTGCCATATTTTCAAAAGAACGCGCCGCATAATAACAATGTAGTACAGGACTAAATAATAAATATGAAAATAAAATATATAATAATATATATTAAAAACTATAATATTCCAAAAGATTTAAATTTTCCAAAAGTAACCAAATTAAAATGTATATAATTAATCAATTAAAAATAATATTATTTTGCCCTAACTATAATTTTACGGTGACCAGACATATTTTATGCATGGTATAGAAATCCACTACAAAATTTTGTGACTTTTCAAAAGTTTCTCTAACTTTCACTAATAGTGACCACCAAGGTCCCACCTCGCCGCCATAAAATACATTGTTTTTTGAGGATGATCAAAGCCGGCCTTTACAGACGGTTTGCGCGGGGCCCATTCTTATTCAGACTCTGGTCAGGGATAAGGATAATAAGTGAAAATTAAGATAGGTGGGGCCCAAGAAAGCGCGGGGCCCACTGCAGCCGCATAGTTTGCAGTGGCCTAAGGCTGGCCCTGATGATGTTTCCTTTTATTGTTCTTATTGCCCATGCTAGACCAGGATGTGAACCACGCTAAGATCATCAAAACTTTGCTTAAGATTTTTTTTTTAAAAAAGTATAATTTTGATATTTGCTGATGCATTCCCTCAAAGATTTGACACGTTTATTCCAAGGGACTTCTTTCTGTGTCCACCCACCCCAGGAACCTTCAGAAGGGATTAGTTAGAAGTGAAAGAACTCAGCTATTTTTATAGATATATATTTTGCAGTCAGTTCTTTCAAAAAAATATACGCAGTCGTGTGTTAGAAACAGGATTTTGTGGCTTATTCGCTTATCTACTGGAATCCAGTGGATAACCTTAAGAACCAGTTTGATGTGGTCTGATTTCCTCACCTGCAATGCAATGCACGTTTTGAATATCTGCATTTGGTTTTGGCTTTGTCAGTGATTTTAATTTTATTAATATGATAATGAGTTATGGTTCATTCATAAATTGTTGGAAAAAAACTTCTATGCTTACCTTCAAGGTATTTTTACACCAAATTATTATTTTTTTAAATGTCTCTTACACGGTTCCAGTGGCGTAGCTAGGAATTTGTAGGGTTTGAGGCCCCAAATACATGGCATAATATTTACTATTAAAGAAATTCTCGGACACTAATTTAGGGCCCCCCTCAAGTGGGGTCCCGGAGGGACTTTTGAATTTGAACCTCCCTTCTCCTCCCATTGCTACGCAACTACAACAAAATCAGTATTCCTTTCCTTCAAAACTAGCCAATAGAGATATGCGCAGTGGCGTAGCTAGGGGGGGCGGTGGGGGCGGACCGCCCCGGGCGGCACTCATCTAAAGGGCGGCATTTGTGGGCATTTATTTTTAAAATGGAGCCATTTCCGAAAGCCGCCTTTTTCTTTTGAAGGGGGGAAACAAAGTTGAAACAAAAATACTTTAAATTTCGAATGTTAATTAACGGATTCACGCAACATCTGTTTGATTACATAGTGGTTGTTATAACTAACTCAAACCCGTTCAAAAAATAAAAATCGCTAAAAAAAATCATGTTAAGCCTGGTCCCTTTTGGAACTCAGGACGTGTTAGCGCATTTTCGTATTATGTATCAGTACTTATGTTAGATATCAGCATTATGTAGTTATCAGTAATTGTGTTTAGATTTTAGACATATTTTTATGTCTTTTCTTGTGTAATGAATATACCTGAAAAAAATTATTTAAAAGTAATCTCTTTACATTTTAAAATTTTTTATTTTCTCTTTAATCTAACTACAAGTCACCACAAATGATGACGTAAAACTCTCTAAACTTTTACACATATTCTAATGACGTCAATAACTTTAACTCTTCAATGCTTGAAAAAACGATGTATTCGACTTCCGGCAATGGCGGCCGTTCCCTGCGCCAGTGTTACCTATCGATTCGCAATGTTTTTTTGTAGTTTTAACGGGGTTTTTTAACGGATCGAGTAACTGAGTGTTGATGCACAAATGGCAGATCAGACATACAAAAAACATATATACATCATGGGTCTAGGACTTATGGATGCTGAGATCCAAGGTGATGACAGACGGACGGACGGACAAAACGGGTGCAATAGCGCATTCGACTTCTCGAAAATGCGCTAAAAATAATAAAAAATTAAGCGGTACGCGTCACAAATGGCGCTATTATAAGAAAACTGCACAAAAAAACAACACATCACCGCTGGGTCGAATAATATGTACTATTAATATCACCACGACAGTTTTTGCGTGGAATTCTGACATGCGCAGAATGATGCGCTAACAAGTACCTACATGACATGGTGCTTCAAATATCGTGTTTAACTTGAAAGTAAATGAAAAAGACGTAAAAAAGGTAAGGGTTGGCCTGACAGGACGTAACAAAATAGCGAACGTTTCGGCAAAGAGCCTTTGTTAACGGACATACAAAACACAAATAAAACGAATATAAAAAATGCAAACTTAGCTGTGGTGAAAAAAACTTGGCTGCGGTGAAATCCAAAGAATCCAAGAAAGTAGTAATTTACATTATAGTTTCAGTTTTAGAAAATTATTTTAAGGTAACTTACTGAAAATTAAATGTTTTTTGTTTCTACTGCACTAAAGTAGCACACATAATTTGTTTTTTTTTCATAAAAATATTGTTATTTATTAAAAATGCTACGTCTATCCAATTAAAGCAATGCGTAAATAATTTATTTTTTTCTATTTTATGGAAATTTTAATGGAAAATTATTAAGATTTAGCGCAAGAACTGAAAATATTCAAATTTATCTGTTTATAAACATCGCTACAACATAAATAATTTCGAAAAAGACTTATTACAAAATTTCAAACGTCTTAGAAAAAATTGAGAAATGTTTTTATCCATTTATGAAAGAAAGTAATAGAACCCAATGATGAGTTGCATGTCTTTGCAAGAAAATATTCGTGTATAATACCAACACTGTTCAAGACCACTGTTGGTGTCAGACAAGGGTATTTACTCCCCCCATCCTCTTCAACCTCTTCCTTGAAAGAATTATGACAGATGTGCTCGAAAACCGTGTCGGAACGGTCAGCATCGGAGGGAGAGCTATAACTAACCTACGCTTCGCCGATGACATAGACGGCCTAGCTCGCAGCGAGGACGAACTAAAAGAATTCCTTGCAAAGCTAGAGAAGACATCAAAGGCCTATGGCATGGAGATCAATGCAGAGAAGACCAAGGTCATGGCAAACAATAAATTCACAAGTGAAATACGGATAAACGAGCAAAAACTCGAGGAGGTCCCTACCTTTAAACATCTTGGGGCTATAATATCCGATGAAGGCTCAAAGCCAGAAATTCTTGCCAAAATGGCCCAAACAACTGCAGCATTAAGCAAACTTAAACACATCTGGCAAAGCAAGACGCTCTCCCTGAGATAAAAGATTTGACTAATGCGCTCTTTGGCGATGTCAGTCTTCCTGTATGGTTGTGAGGCTTGGACGCTCACCGCAGACCTCCAAGAAAGAATTAATGCGCTAGAGATGAGATGTTTTCGAAAGGTACTATACGTCTCCTACATGGCGCACATCACGAACGAAGCGGTCCGCGATAAAATAAGTGCTGTCATTGGCCCTTACGAGGACCTTCTGACCTCAATTAGAAAGAGGAAATTACGATGATACGGACACGTGTCAAGATCTGGAGGTCTCTCAAAGACGATATTGCAAGGCACAGTCCAGGGAAGAAGGAAAAGATGCAGACCAAGGAAGAGTTGGGAGGACAATATCAAAGAGTGGACCGGCCTGGCATTTAGCGACTCCCAGAAGGCAGCTCAGAACCGTGAAACATGGCATGAGATAATGTGCAGCTCAAAATGGTGCCCCAACGACCCAGCGTCGGGTTAAGGGACAGTTCAAGTTCAATACCACCATGTAATCTACTAATTGAAAATTTTTACCATCAAATACATTTCTTTATTACCATTGACAAAGAACAGTTCAAATTGAACGAAAAAGTTTCCAGGTTTTTATGGCTGTACACAGGCCGTCTTTGCAATTGCGGGGCCTTATGTAGCTTAGTATGCGAAAATGGATGCGCGGGGCCCTGTTTGGGTAGGGATAAGGTATTAATATGGGTAATAAGTGAAAATTAAGATAGGTGGGGCCTATAAAAGCGTGAACCCACTGCGGCCGCATAGGTGGCAGTGGCTTAAGACCAGCCCTGGATATACCTACACTACAAGAAGAGGCATTATGTTAGAAAAAACAGGGGGGGGGATGCCCCCTTGATCTATTAAAGTATATTAAATAGTATAGATTGGAAAATTCTTTAGACAACATTACAATTTTGCTAAGAATATTTTCAACAATTGCTATCAGTGTATCTAGTTGTGAAATGAGCTTCTCCAAAACTCCAGTTAATTAAAAAAATTTAATTTCGTTCCACAAAGACTTGCAATATTGTCTAAAGATTGAACAAGACATTACTATTAATTTAAATTTTGATAACATAATACAAGATTTCACTATTATGAAAGTTAGGTAAGTAAATGTATAAATATTTTTACATACTAATGTAGTATAAAATTTCTTTGTTTATAAAAGAAATCATATATTTATAAATAAAAAATAAAAGCATATTAATTGTTAATAATTTTGGGTGTAAATGTGGAATGTTTTTTGTCTCAAAAACTTTCTTGTGGCCTTTAACAAAAGCATCTTGTATTTTTAAAAATGTGTACTTATAGGTATATCATCTTATTCGGCCTCTTTTTTTAATGCATACATAAATATGGCATGGAATGGTTAACATGTTCCACACATGTTACTTCTACAATGTCCTTCCTTTCAATTACAATTATTTATTAATGTTTATTAATTTATAAAAACCATCATACGATTGACTTGCGTGGCCGTCCTCAAATGACGTCACGCGATTTTGGCTGATAATTCACCCCCTGCCCCCCTGGTCACACGTCATAAATGAGCATATTTCCGATCAATTTTTTTTGTGAATTAAATGTTTTAAAATGTAAGGCTGCACTCTATACACGTAACTTGTGTGAAGCCATGAAATCATATATGAAAGTGAAATTTTTATTTAAATTTGCGCGTTTTGATGTGACTTCAAATGTGTTACACCCTCTCCCCCAACTTGTGTGACGTCATTTGTGGACTCCCCTAAAAGGGCGGAAAAATTGGAGACCGCCCCGGGCGGCAAAAGCTCTAGCTACGCCACTGGATATGCGTAACTTTGTTAAGGATTTACTAGTATGCTGCCTGAATGGACAATTTAAACAAAAAATATTATTAGTCACTATGAACCTTAAAGATAAACGCTCTAAAATATTCATTTAATCAGAATTATTTTAATATCGATTTGAAAAATGCAGTGTGCAAATAATAGTTTTTTAAAATGTGATTAAGATAAAAAGCAGTTTATTGTGATTAATTAAAGAATCATGTTAGTAATTTAATTGCATACCGTTATCATAACTCAGTTGGTGTCTTCGATGTTCTATTTTGAATGTGTAAAATGCCAGTGATTACAAATTTTATTGGAAAACTTGCGGCAGGTTTACGTTAAAAATGTGAAAATACGTGAATTCTAATTCAATTTTCAATTGGGTTATGGTAGTAAATTATGTAAATTATGCTATATTATAAAAAGAAACTTTAACAGATGTAATAAGAGCATAAAACTAAAATGCTACCTAATTTGATGAGATATATACTAGAATATGCATCTCCCACTCCCACTTAAGAAAACATTGATAAACTAGAACAAATTCAAAAAGAGCTGTCACATTCATTACTGGAGAATATTCAAAACTTTCAAGGTAACGCCTTTAGTTAAATCATTAAACCTTGAAACACTCGAGGCTAGAAGAACCAAGAGTAAAGTAGTAATAATACATAAAGTAATTAATTCTAATTTAGAAAATTATATAATTAGATAATTTAATACAACCCTCAGAAAGACTGAAGGATAAAACATTTTCCTTATTCCGTATGCAAGAACAAACACATACAACTAATCGTTCTTCCCGTCCGGAATTCGGGCGTGGATGCAGGACCGCCGCCATAAGGTGAATCCAGGAATTGATTCAGGCGCCCCAACGGGAGTGGGGCCTCGTCAGCCACGTTTGATACAGGGTATTGTCATTACGGTTTTACAAACTTAATTATTTTAGAACGGTAGGGGTGAGTGGTCAGTAACAGGCGTAATACGAGACGCCATGCCCCAGATTTATCTTGTCGGCATCCTTCCGTCTCGCAAGACTATGGTGCATCACCGTTGCTCTGAGGTGCATTTCCTCGTGTGCCTGTGCAGTCCTATCCTTGAGTTTAAGTCTATTTACCACATTTTCTCTACATGCTCTGGCCATCACAAGCTTCTTTCACTAAGGATTGAGAACATGATTTCGATATTGGCACGGATCAGAACCTCACTATTTGGCATTTTATCCTGCCATTTAATGTCAAGGATGCGACGCAGGCACCTCAAGTGGAAGCTATAAAGTTTGCGTTCATGGGATTTTTAAGTGGTCCAAGTCTCGCTTCGGTATAGCAGCCTACTGATGACGCAGGCTCGATAGACACACAGTTTGGTTTTCTCATTTAGCTTGGTGTTTTGCCAGACCCGTTTATTTAGTTTAGTTTAGCCATTGTGGCAGCTACTTTGCCTATTCTACTGTTTATTTCGTCCTCTTATCAGTGGAGGCTTTGGATCCCAAGTAGGTGAAGCTGTCCACAACCTCAAAGTTTTCATTGTCGATATTGATGGTAGCAGGAGAACTTGTGTCTTGGGCCATGATGTTTAAGCTGATTTGCAGGCCAACTTATTTGGCGGCGTTGAATAAGCTCGACGCGAATTGTTGCAAGCCAGTTTCTGTGTGTGCATCAGTGTCGCATCATCCGCAAAGAGTAGCTCACGAATTAGGACATCTGTCGTTTTGGTTTTTGCTCGGAGGCGGACAGTGTTCAAACGCCCTCCATCAGCTCTGGTGTGTAACCAGATTCCCTCACTGCTTTCCTTGAATGCGTATCTAAGCAGTCCAGAAAAAGAATAATGAAAACAGTGTTGGTGCGAGTACATAACCTTGTTTAACCCCGCTGCTGCCTATAAAGGCTTCTGACTTAGATCAATCAACCTGCTCTGTTCCCTGCATATTTTCATGCATGCGACTGTATGCCTAGTGATGGTGAGTAGATGTGTGGAATTTGGAATAGCCTGATGCGACTGACTAAATCAAAGGCTTTCGTAAGATGTCTATGCTTGACCAACCAGTGCGGAAACCGCACTGAGATTCTGAATAAACTTGGGAGGCTAAACTCTCTACTCGCGTTAGTATGTTACGGGCAAAGGTCTTCCCTACAATACTAAGGAGTGAGATGCCGCGATAGTTTTTGCAGTCACTTCTATCGCCATTTTTCAAATAAAATGTCACTATATTTGCATATTTAGGTCCTGGGACGTAGCCCCGTTCCCAGCAAAGGGTCAAAAGCTCGTGCAAAGTTTGTAGTGAAGCTGTCTTGCCACTCTTTAGAGCTTTTGGTGGTAAGACATCAATACCATGGATTTTCCCACAAGTTAGGAAGTCAATTGCTTTGCTCAGATTTTCCTGTGTGGGCCCAACATCAAGTCCTTCCATGGGCGGCATAGCTTGGATGTCATCTAGATTGGTGCTGGAGACTGTAGTAACTGTTGCATACAGTTCCAGATAATGCTCAACCCACATTTTCAGCTGCGCTGCATTGTCTTGATTAATTTCTACACCCTTTGACTTTAGGGGGGCAAATTTGGACGTCAGTGAGCCAGTTTTTTTTGTTTTTTTTAAAAAATATTTTCGTACATGGCTTTAGCATTCATCATGTCTGCAGCTGACTGTTAGCTGGAGCAGTAGGTATCTGCGCATTGACATGGGAATTTTTGGGCACGTGACTTGGCTCCTTTTAAGGCATGCAGCCTGTCGTCTGTAAGCTTTTCCTTGTAGGCATAAGAGCTTTCCTTTTGACTTCAGTGACATGTTTCATCTCGTCCCAATGTGCACAAAACCAGCAAGTCCGTGTTTGTGTGGAAATTTTTTTTACCAAAGGGGCCCACAGGTACCCACTATTCAGAGGCCCCAACATTTCTAGCGGCGGCCCTGGTGGATGGGGTTGCCTGAAGAAACCAGGAAAACTAACTCTTTATCAACATTTAAAATTCTAATAAGAATGCAGGATTAGGCAGTTTCGAGACTCAAACCATAGATAAAGGTAATCTTCTGTATTGAACATGGGTCGGCTTATACTTATAGGGGTAAATTACCCCATTTGGGGTAAAAACGTAATTCTTGGGGGGTAAAATCCGCTATATATGTTCAAAATTCGTCATGCGAACGAGCATCCTTGGAACATGAGACCATTATTGAACGAAGCGGTTCTTTCCAGAAAACTCATTGTTAAATTTGACATTTATGCTCATTTCTTGTTTACATACTAAATAAAGACACTAAATTCAATCTTAATGAAGACGTTTTAAATTTGAAAACAAAGCAACAACTCATACATGTTTGGATGTCAAATGCTGCAAAGGCAATGTCCGATCCATCATTATATCTGGAATGACCAGCACGGTTATGTCTATAAACTGTTATAAGTTATAGCCCTAATATTTGACAGTAAATTGTTTAATGGTATTGAATAAATTCTCACTGAAATATGTAGCATCTGTGTCGCCTTGAGTTGCATATCTAGGCATAATGCATTTCAGATTAATTTTTAGACAGTTTTCAGGCCGCTTAAACGCACAAGATGCATGTGATGCCCATTAATTCATTATTAACTTTCAAAATGTGACTGTTGGTTATTATAAGAATTTAGTATTTAGAAAATAAAATAAATAATTATTTAAGGAAAAGTTGTAGGCGCATATAAATACTTTTTATTGTAAGGACTAAATAATTTTTTTTTTAGGTCCCATAACCTCGTGGTCGAAGGGGGTTATAATGTTTCCATTAGAACTTTCTTGGGTAGACCTTTGTGGTGCCCATCTCCTCTCCAGGTCAGCGGAAGTCTATTAAGCAATAGTCATTCATCAACGTTTTTATTGTGGCTTTAACGTGGGCTAGATCCCACGCCCATCAGCTTGTGAGGCGAGCGCACTTTTGACTTCGATTCCGTGAATTATATCAAGGTAAAATATCAGTTGGGCCTACTTTTTCAGTACAACCTGGCAACAATAAATAATAATATGCAAAATTTTATAATGATTTTAAATTTTGAAAAAAATATCTAGCTCATTTTGATTTCAATTTTGAATTCAGAAATTCAAAATAAATAATTCATTTTGATGTTAATGTTATAATAGTAAACAAAATTATGATATGATAATTTGAATACTGAATACATTGTAGAATATCATCTAGCCGATCCCCGTTAAATGTAACTATGGGGACAAGTTAGATTTTCTTCTATATATTTAATAATTTTGAAGGTTTTGCGATGTTTCCAAAGAGAGGATGTGTCTCTGGGCTGCTTATCAAAGGTGTCAGGAATTGGAGGTTGGAGGGCACCAGGCAATAGTAACAAATGTGTCTATTGCGGTAGCCTTGACTGATCCATTTGGATGCTTTTCTGGTCAGCAATGTCCTTGTCTAGAACGAGCGGGTCCTTTGTGTTCTTGTTGTTTTGATTCATATTGATTGTCAAGGCCTCGTCGTTATCTAGGCGGGATATGGTTGAGTTTTTGTCTTATGTGAGCAATGGACCACCTCATTAAAAAATATCAACATTTTCTTCCAACTATAAGCAAAGATTTATATTTCTACACAAAGAACAATGGTAATTCCTGTAATTTAAAAAAATAGCATAAAAATTTCATTTTCCCCGAAATAATATAAAATCGAGCACATTTTTATGAAACTTAAATATAAGATTCTCTTCACCCATAAAATCACATAACTATTTCAGGAATATGCGCTTGAGTTTAACCAGTTGATTTGTAATGAATAAGACACTTACTTAAGTTATCTTAAATCGGTAGTACTTAGTACTTTTAAATTATCTACACTAAGGATTCGATATATGAAATCGTACAAAGAAAAAAGCGTGAAATAATACAAAATTTCCATCCTTATTTTTCTAAATTCATTGGATTATGTTTTCATTATTTTCTACTTCAGGTTTTATTTCAAAATATAAATATTTGTTATTTCATATTGAGTATCAAGGGAAGTTTCAGTTCAGAAGGGGGTGAAAAAAAATCCATGAGATGAAATAAGACCAGCATATTTTGTCGCAATACTTAGTTACTGGAAAAATGATAAGCAGGAACTTTTTATTGAGCGTTTAAATTGGTTATACACCGCTACCATTATTTTATGAACGAAGGCGTTGTGTGTCTACCATTCCCGTTCACGTGTGTTCTAGAAATTTCACACACATACAGTTATAAACACGGCGTGTAAAAAAACCGGCAGATAACATAACAATTCACATTCGTAATTACAATCCTCTTTAACGTTTTCATACTCTTGTTTACTTGAAAATATTGATTCAATTTCACAAGGTAAGTGTGAAACGGCGACTTGTGTTATTGTGATAATACTGAATTTACTGATCACTGAATTCACTGATACTGATAGTGGTTGAGGTTGACATTCTTTTTATTTTTAATTAAGTGAACTAATTTTTTTTAAAAATGTAATCCAGTAATTCTCATTAAATTCATTCAAGATTTTAGTACTTATTAATTATTTATCTATTATTAAGTGATTTAGTATTAGTATTATTAGAATCAAGAGTCTTTTAGTCATTCACAGAGTCATATTCATAGTATCATAGTCATAGTAGGCAGTCATAGTAACCTATTGAGCCTATTGCCTATTTTAAATAAAATAATTTATTAAGTGTCAAATTGGGATTAGTCTGAAGCCTAAACTCTAAACTAATCATTATAAATTATTATTAATCATTATCAATAAATTATCATTGGACAGACTTGGTTGGGATTATACCTTGGACGCCTTGGTCTTGGCCTTGGATGTTTAAGTCTCAAGTTTTAGTTAGTTAGTGGGCCAAGTCCCAAGTTAACAAAGTGACTTAGTCAAGTAGGCATGTGATACAACAAAAATTATTGAATTTTATTGTCTATTACTATTACTTTAAGTTTAACTATTACTATTAATACTACAATGCCCAGAGAAAAACAGATCATGTGAAAGACACTCACATTTAACATTGAATTAATTGGTCTAACTCCAAGTCTAATAGTCTAATAGATGAACTATCGAAAGGGACGAAAGTCAAAGGTTCTAACATTTCGCTTACTTACTTATAAAAAAAAGAAAAGCATATTAATCTAATGGCAGTAATGTAATGGAGTCTGCCTCATTGACATAAAATGATGATAGATTTTCTGATGAATTACTGCATTACAAAATGAAGAGGAAAGTTCCTGAATTCATTAACCCTCTGCAATTGTAAAAACTTAATAAACACCGATATCCGATAATGTCATTCCTTGTCAAGACTGTTTTGTGCATCCCAGTTACCTCAGTTCTAGGTGAATGATTGTTCAGCTCGGCTGGTTATAGAGTCGATTAGACCTGCTCATCACTTGAACCACATAATGTCAACACACTTGCTTTTTTGGGTAGTTCAAGCAGTTGGTTAAAAGATGACTTATAAAGGAGGGAATTCCAGTGTTATTTAGATTTTCAACAAGAACGTTTAAGAACTCTATTAAGAATGAAGGCACAAACCATAGATAAGCGTAGGACGCAATAATCTCTGTTTAGAATAAGCTTCTGTAACAGATAGGATAGGATCACAAGTCTATTATTCTGTAACCTGAAATAAATTCTTATGGTTTGTCTTGTGTGAATATTGGCATATATTGTAACTTTTTAGTGTAATCCCCCTATCTTGCGACAGTCCTAGGTATATAGACCCGTTTAATGCGCTGTGGTGGCACCGCAGGTACCGCAGGTACGGCGGGTCGAAGTAGGAAAATTCCACATCCTCCTTAGGGAGGAAACCCCCTTGAGAGGCAGGACGGTGAGACTAGATCAAACTTTACCCTGCCCAGGCGGCCCCCTCTTAGAGGGGACCGTATTGGGGGTGCCCTTGTCAACTACGCCCTTCGGGGGAGGGGTGGGAGCTTGCCAAGAGATTCCCCAATGGGACCTATAAGAGTTCTAGTAACTCAGGGCCTTTGATGCCATCTCAAATGTCACATATTTAGTGTAATCCCTCAATCTTACTGAATGCCTAATGACAAAAGTTGTTAATATTTTTTTATTTGCACAACATGCAAGTAACCAAACATAGATTGGACCTTTTTGTTTGTAATAAGTGTGTTGATTATAAATAATTTTAAGTTTACAAGAAATGATAGATGTACGGGCATGGCTAAAAAAACAAAAAAAGCAAAATTTTGATTGGTCAACACTCGCACTATATTATAGTAGGCTAAATAATTTTTCTCTGATCTCTCATATCACTTAGGATTAATGTATTGTCATTATCATTATGATAAGCTATCACATTTAAATTTAAGCTACTAGATAGCTGAAGATTGAAATACAGTATTTTTAATGAGTAAGATAACTTGTTTAACAGTTCATTACTTTGATAAACAATATGTGAATACATGAACTCTGTTCAAATATGGAAAGTTTGTCATTAGCTGATCCATACCATTGACTATAGGTAAGGTCTTTTTCATATGCATCATGTTGTACAACTCATATTTTAATAGCATACATGTAATTTTATTATTTTTTGTTAATTTTTTTTATTTAACTCTTTAAAAAATTTTTTTTTAGAACATTAAAAATGTCTGTGGTGGGCATAGATCTAGGAACCTATTCCTGCTACATTGGAGTGGCAAGAGCTGGAGGTATTGAAACAATTGCCAATGAGTACAGTGACAGATGTACACCGTAAGTGTCTTTAGATTTAAAGCTTCTAAAACGTTAATAATTTTTGTTGGCGCTTATACTGAATTTCCATATTTTTTTTCTCAAATATTTTATTTGTAAAATAAATGTATCCTTTGAATTTGCCTTTAATGTCTACAGGTCATATGTATCACTTGGAGATAAAAGCCGAGTTCTGGGTGTAGCTGCTAAGCAACAGGCTGTGACAAATTTCAGAAACACAGTTTGTGGATTTAAAAGAATTCTTGGACGCAAATATGATGATCCATTTGTACAGTCAGAACTCCAAAAAAGTTTTAAGCCCAATCATGTTGGCAAAGACAGTAACGGAAATGTTGTGTTTCAGGTAATTCATTTCCTCTTTTTTTGTGTGTATTATGTTTTTCAGATGACAAGGGGATAAAGGTAGGTAATATAAATTTCACACATAATATTTATTTTATTACATTGTAATTAGAAATTGCCAGTTTGATTGGTTTGGCAGAATAAACAATTTAGAGAAAACAGAATATTGTTAAAATTCTACACTTAAATTTTGAGTTCAAATTAAAGTGGAGAACACTTTCACTAATATTTGCTTGAATGAAAATGAAGATAATCTAAGTGAATTAATACCAAGATGCATAAGATAGATTTGATATTATAAATTTATTTGTGATGGAATCTCCATAAGTTATATTTCGTGTTTATGTTTATAAATATTGACTTAAAAGAATTTAAATAAACATGTACAGTCGAAACCGCTTAAGTCGACGGCGTTGGGGTATGAAAAATGGCATCGACATAACGGATGATCGAGTTAAAGCGAAAACCAATATGGCGGCAAAATATTAACATGCGCTTGAAATTTCTTTATGTACGTGTTGTGCGTTAATTAGTGATGGGACGATTAATCAGAATCGTATCGGAATATCGGGACCCTATTTCTTCACTCTTTCATAAGGTAGTTAAGACCGTTCGTTTTTAAAGACCGTTTAAGTTTAAATATAACGGCGTTTTGCGGTGATTCCCAGATTGAGCGATACTGTGCCTTCGAAGCCACTTGCTTGATTTTCCTTACAAGCTACACAAATAAGTAACCTACACATCCCCTCATTGTCCCCGAACCATTCTCTTCCTAATCATCTTCTTTGGGTCCGTCCCCTCAGCTTACAATGGACTCAGAATGGTCTATCGTGACCTATATATGACTCATGACAAAGCGAACTCTTCTCTATATAAACGTACACAAATAAATTAGGTACTCCTTTTGAACCTTCAACTTTGACATATTTTAATTAATTCTAACCAATAGTTAAATGGCTTTTGCACACGGCCACTTCTTATGAATGAAACAATGAGAACAAAGCAGTAGTACAGTACATGCAATACATGTAGTCAAAATGAGGTTGAAGGATGAATGGTTGACGATGACAACAAGTCTGCACACGGTACATTTTATTATTCCATACGATCCCCTCAGCTTACAATGGACTTAGAATTCTAAGAATAAAATAAAATAACTAAGAATTTCAAAAGCCGGCGATTGCCATAGTACCAGAAGCAACACAGCGCTGAGAGCAAAACGCAAGTGGACTGTGACGTCACCAGCAGACCCTGGTGAGGCAGAAACTTGGTCCCTTCCCTTGGTTATAAAAAAATCATAGCTAACATTTTCAAAAGCTGGCGATTGGTCATGGGGATGGAGATGACCAATGTTAAGTGGCAAATTTGACCCTTTTTTGTGCTCGTGTTATGAGGTTTTGGCGACTTAAAAAAATCGAATTAAACGACGAGAAAATGCTAAGACAAAGAGAGAATTTGGCGGTTCCAATAAAAAACGTCGCCATAATAGGGTGGTCGAGCTAACTGAGCTCGAGGTAAGTGGGTTCGACTGTACTTAAATATTGACTTAAAAGAATTTAAATAAACATTTATAATTTCTTAACTGTTTATACAATTCAGATGAGCTACTTGGGAGAGAAACAAGACTTCACAGCTTCACAACTGACAAGCATGCTTCTCAATAAACTGAAGTTTACAGCTGAAGCATCTCTTAAAACTAAAGTTGTAGATGTTGTTGTGTCGGTAAGTTTTTCTTAAAATTTTTACAATTTATTTTGTAATAAAATTGTAATTCATTTTTAGATTTTATTAACTTGCTTTCGTTCCTGTATTTTTGTCTGTCCGCAATCAAATTTTTCAATGTAAAATTAAACCACTTCTGATAGTCCTAGAGATCCCAAAATTTAACCACAGATATATCTTGGATGACAATGCATTGTATCAAAATTTAAGATCGATCTAATGTACCATAATTAAATTAATGCATTTTTTAGTTTATCTCTATATGGAATATGTATCCGTCTGCTGTTGTTGACCTTCACATGCTATCTGAGTTGACCATGTGACCACATCCCTGTGGCATTGAAACGTTGGGTGGTAGCTTATGAGGTGTTTGCATTGGTATAAAATAAGTAAATAGAGGTAAAAAAAAGATTTTTTAAAACCACGTTTTTGTGTGTCCTTCAAAAACCCCCTCTACTTTAGAAATACAACACAAAGATAGGTGTTTGGTATAAAAATTAAAGATGAATCATTTTGAAGGCAAAAGAGATCTTAAAGTGAGAGAATGAGTGAACTGCATATGTAAAACCTCATAAGCATCCGCCCCACGTTTTTAGTAATATTAAATCAAAGCACTTGAACTTATAAGTTTTATTTTATTTTCTTCTTTTTTGAACACTTATAAAACATGGTTTTTAAAAAATATATTTATTTACCTCATTTATTTAAATTTCTCATACGTTAAACATTTATCAATGAGTATTTGATCTTTTTTCTTTATGCATACTATATTAAATTTTATTCCCAGGTCCCTGTTTTCTTTACTGATGTGGAAAGAAGAGCTTTGTTGGATGCCTGTCAATTGGCAGGTCTTAACTGTCTCAGGATATTAAATGACACTTCAGCTGGTAAGCCTGTTGGAAGATTTGAGATTACGTTAACATAATGTTAAAGTACTCTAGAAAATAAAGTGTCATCAGTTTTTTAAAAATTTTAATTTGCTTGGCTTAGTAGTCAGTACGAGAGCTAACACACAGTGGGTGTTTGATGTGAACAACGGTCAAGGCCACGACAGTTTCTATTTATATTAATTATAGTCTGTTTCTTATAAAGACAAAGAAAGCTATAAAAGCATATGACCACGTGACCTACCTGAATTCCGTGGTCACATTTATATTGTAACTAATATTTTCTGTTTTTTAAAAAATGTAATTGTTATGCGCTGGAAGGGGAGTACGCCGAGCTTGGCTCAAGCCCTATTTGCACAGAAAAAATGGGGGGGGGGGTGATTCTGGAGAGT
Organism: Radix auricularia; assembly: GCA_002072015.1. Lineage (NCBI taxonomy): Eukaryota > Metazoa > Mollusca > Gastropoda > Lymnaeidae > Radix > Radix auricularia. The sequence goes on along the minus strand of MUZC01004703.1, from coordinate 236,941 downwards.
TGAAGATTGAAAAATAATATGTTTTTTTAATAAATTCCATTTTATCATCACTGTTCACTCCGTAAGCTTTATAATTTTAATTAATTTTTAATACGAGTATAGACCGGCATCACACACAAGAAAGGTAAACACGACTTCCAAACGGACATTGGTGAGGCGGGGTGTGAGTCATGGGTTTTTAAACTAAGGAAAAACTTTAACGGTCCTATTCTTTAGAGCAGCAGTCCTTTAAAAAAAATGACTATAAAAGCGTCACTGTTAACTTAATTCTTTAGATTTTTTTAAAATTCACTGAACTGAGGGCATCGTGGAAAAGAGCTGAACGCAAGTGGGGGAAGCGGATTTTGATGCCACAATCAGAAACATTTGCCTAACAGTACTACTGACAGAGTGTTTACCGATCCTCAAATTCGATTTCTGTCTTATATTGACAGTTTTCAAAGGCATTTAACTTAAAATTACTAATTACCACATCAATATAAAATGTTATGTTTTCTGAAAAAAGTATTTTGTGTGCGTTGGAAAAGGGGCAAAGGGCATCACAGCTGAACACAAGCCAGCGGTGACGTCACATGTCACCATCAGACTGCGCGAGTCAATATTTGTTACACACTCTCTTTGTTGGTTCTCAAAAAATTATGGAAAAATATGGACCGGGCAGTAAAAACTGTCTTTTTTTAAAGGGTTAACCAGTCCTCACAAACTGACTTGACAACATTTGCTAACATGCTGTTTGAATACTGTTTATACATAAAGTTTACTATTAATCATTACGGTTTACTTCTTTGTGGACATTTTTTTAATGAAAATTTTAAATTTAAAAAAAAATTCACTGTTTTGATGGTGGTGTAGCAGAGGTTAACACTAGCGGTAGGTACATAATAGTCGCTTGGATGTCAAATCAGACAACACGGTGCGAAAATTTTATACTTTCTCTTGTTGGTTCACAAAAATTAGTATAAATTGAACCGATGGTTAACTGGTCTTTTTTTGAACGGTTAACCGGTCCTCAAAAATGAGCGGTCTTAACAACCTTAGTTTTAATAATGCTATATAATTAATTAAGTTACAAATTTAATTATCAATCATGAAAAATTTCAGTTGCCCTGTCATATGGCATATACAAGACAGATCTACCCGTGGAAACAGAAAAACCTCGCAATGTTGTATTTGTAGACTTGGGTCACTCCTCGCTGCAGGTCTCAGCATGTGCTTTTAATAAAGGAAAACTAAAGGTGAATTTTATATTAACATTCAGGATATAAAAAGCATGATAAATAGCTTTTATGTATAGGTTATTTACAGTTAGGGAAGGTAAAGGAAGAGTTGATAAGGTCTCAATAGTAGAATTGAGGAGATGGAGGCAAGTTAATAGATTTGGGGATATTGTGATGGTTGGTTTAAGGTTTTTAACCAGTCCGAAGATCAGGACTGGTCTTTTTTAATCTAGACTGGTTAACTGAAGCTCTTCCCCATTAGTGTATTACTTAAAAGTTCATTTTTTGGTGAGTCAAATCTTTAAAATGCCATTGGATTTAAATATAATGCTGATGAGTGTCACTAAATATCCCTTGTCACTTTTTACTCCTTAGTTTGGCTCAAAATCTTTTAAATGAATTCTCTAAGTTGACCAGAGTTTTGCAAAAAAAAAAAATTAACACAATATCATTAAAAGTTTAGGGGAGTTGGTGTGTAGGCAAACTTTGCTAAATTAGGGTTCTCTTGTGGGTTTCTAAAACTTAAGGTCAGTTAAAACCATTTTTATTTATTTTTTTGAAGCTAATTGTCCTCAAAATCTAATCGTCTTAACAACCTTAGTGAGAGTAACATAGAATGAGGGAGGAGGGGAAGTGGCAGTTGGGTTGCAGTAATAAACTGGGGGTGTATAGTGTAAGGGAGACAAGAGTGACTTTGAACTATACTTTAAATAGTTCTTATCTTAGTAAACTTCTTGCACTGTTCATTGGTTATAATTTTTGTAGGTGTTGGCAACTTCTTACGATGCTCATCTAGGAGGGAAGGATTTGGATGAGCTAATAGTTGACTACATGACAGAAGAGTTTAAGAAATCATACAAAGTTGACCCCAAGTCCAATGCAAAGGCTTACATTAGACTCACTCAGGAATGTGAAAAACTCAAGAAGCTTATGAGTGCCAACGTTCAGCCTATTCCTCTGAACATTGAGTGCTTCATGGATGATAAAGATGTACATGGCAGTATGGATAGGTAATTTTGTTATTTACATTGTTCATAACTTAGATGACTTCCACTTCTGTCAAATAAATCATCTTTGTAAATAGTAATGATCTTAAATGATAAACATAAATTTAAGTCAAGGTTTCACACATTAGAATATGCATTAGAATGCTGGTTCTGAAATTATCAAACCACTGAAATAATTTGTAAAAATTTACTATAACTAACTGCAATTAACTGCTTATAATTAAGTTAAATATTGACCTACTTTTCACAGAGCCAAATTTGAGGAGTTGGCAGCTCCCTTATTTGAAAGACTTGAAAACACACTGCAAGCAGTTCTTGACAATGCAAGTAAGCACCTATGATTTAGCAGTATTAAAAGCTACATTTTTATTATTGGCTTTAGTAATTCCAGTAGATTTTACTTGTATATGATGCATCCTATAGAAAGTTTTACTTAACCTGCAATCAGGGTACATTTTATTTATGGGTGAGTCTTATGTAAATTATGTTTTACTCAAATTGTGAAAACCTGAAAATGACATAGATATAGATCAGGCATCTACTGGTCCACTAAAAATGATTAGATTTGATGAGTAGTAGAAAATCGGGCACATATTTATAAAGGTAAAGAAGCCACTTAATAAAATAATCAGAATAGCAGATGGCTATTTGTGCTTTTAGCAATTTTTTTTTAACGTAAATCACCACATATTTGTCTCATATAGATATTTTTTAATCACTTATTGTCAAAACTGAATCTTATTTACTGGTGCATTTTAAATGCATGAAAATACTGTAGATTTATAAGAAACATACTTGTATTTCTTAAATTTTAACTTGCTATCTCTTTTAAGAACTGAAGTCTTCTGATATTGCTTCTGTGGAGATTATTGGGGGAGCATCCAGAATTCCTGCATTCAAATCACTTGTACAAAAAGTTTTTGGAAAGGAACCAAGTACCACTCTAAATGCTGATGAAGCCGTTGCTCGTGGCTGTGCTTTAATGGTGAGTACAAGTAATAAGTACTGTGGCATAGTACAAGTAATAAGTACTGTGGCACAGAGAGGTTATTATATGCCATACAGGAAATTTTTTATGTTCGATAGGTCCCTTTACCAGTTCTGAAATTTCTCAATATCTGTTATCATAATTTTTTTTAAAACGGTAATTGATCCATTTCTCATAAAACAGTTTCTGGATTATATGAATATCCTCATGTCTTCTGATGAATTTCTTAATGTTCAATGAGTTTCCTCAAATAATATGATAATATTCCCGAAAGTGTGTAATTGAAGTTGAATATTTGGATAGCATGCATTGATGGATCTTTGCCAAAGTTACTTAAAATAACCTTTATAACAGCATCAGAAAAAAGTGTCTTTTGGGAAATGAGATGGAATGTAGTGTTTTTATTTCATATTTCTTTTTAATCATCCTTAGTTTCAGTGCTGGCTAACAGGTCGTATATGTTTATCTTCTAATGCATTTCTGGGTACAGTTTTGATAGTAAATAAATAAGTAAAAAATGTATGTTGGTTGGTTTAAACATTTTTGGAAAAAGAAGTAAAGTAAATGTTAACTATTTAACTTGTACTAAAATAGAAATCAATATTGTTGAGCTTTTGTAAATAATGTTTTGAAAGAGACAACTCTAGTTCGTAAATTGCCTCAAAAAGATTTTGTTGAATTTTTTGCGTTACAAATTAATTGCTCAATGATAATATTTCTTTTAGTGTGCGATATTATCTCCCACATTCCGAGTGCGGGACTTCAGTATCACAGATTGTCAGCCTTTTCCTATTACTCTGTACTGGCAACCACAAGGACAAATGGATGAAGACAGGTAAGAAGTCTTTATTTTAGAAATATTGAAACTGAGGGCACTAAAAATGTATTACACATCATTAAGGAGCTCACTTTATTTTAAAAATCACTAATTTAGAGATACACTCTTTCTAGTCTGGGTTATATGTATGTGCTGTACTCAATTGGTCACTAACATTCTTTTTTCTGACAGAATTACCCCATTATTGCTTTCAGTTCCCTTGAAGTTTTCTCCCGCTTTCATCCAGTGCCATTTTCAAAAATGCTGACTTTCTATCGAAAAGAACCATTTACTTTGACTGCATCATACTCAAACAACAGTGGTATTCCTTATCCTAGTCTAGAGATCGGTAAGTCTATTCAAAATCTTGTTTGTTCTGCTCTCGAGCAGTGTTTCTGAAAGTCGTGATCTGTGGACTGGTGCCGGTCTGTGGCCATCCACCGCTGGGCTGTAGAAGTTATAGAGGACCAAAAAATCTATTTACAATCCTCCATTTTCATCCGTTAACTCTAAAAGTCGCAGAAGGGTTAGCAATAAACTTCCACCTCAGTCCCGTAAAAATTTCCCGTATTACGATCAACCGGTTATGATATTAAAAAATAAGCTTGTTAACGGTTAACCGGTCCTCAGATCAGGATCGGTCATCTTTATTCAGGACCGCAGGACCGTGTAACCGAAAAGAAAACATCAACAACAACAAAACAAAAAAAACACTAGCGGTAACGTAGTGAAAAACAACAACTCAAGCCGTAACGCGCCTCTCCCTCTCACTTTGTCACGGTGAGTAAAAGCGATACTATATTATTAATTTGAATACGGGAGTTGACCGGCATCACACACGAGAGGTAAACATGACGTCAAAACGGACGGGGCGAGGCGTTGGTTTTTGAAAGTAATGAAAAATACCTCGCTAACTTTAACGAACGATTGAACCTGTCCTCTTATTTAGACCCACAACGGACGGGGCGAGGCCGAGGCGTTGGTTTTTGAAACTAATGAAAAATACTTCTCTAATTTTAACGAACGATTGAACCTGTCCTCTTATTTAGACCGGTGAACTACGAGTCCTCAAAATAAAATATAAAAAAGACAATTAACCATCACTGTTTAGTTAATTTTTTGGATTTAAAAAAAAAATGCTATGAATTGAGGGCAATGCGGAAAGAGCTGAACGCAAGCGGGGGGAAGCGGGCTTTGATGCCATCAGACGACGAGGCGACAACATTCTCTTGTTAGTTCTCAAAACATTAGGGATATAAAGATGACCGGTTAACCGGTCTTTTTTTGAATGGTTAGCCGGTCCTCAAAAACGAGCGGTCTTAACAACCTTATTAAAAAATTTGCGTAAAATCCATTTATAATATTATTGTCGTACTGACTTCATTTTTTAGGCTAAGAATGGTTATTTTACGCATCCAAAAGACCGTACTGAGATTAAAACAATATTTACCTGTAGTTTACTACTATTATTTTAGTAATAAAGTATGGCGAAAACGTATCTTCGAAAAAAAAACCTGTTAAAACTACCAAAAAAACATCGCAAATCGAGTGATAACACTAGAGCGGGCAACGGCCGCCATTGCCGGAATTCGAATACATCATTTTTCAAGCATTGAAGAGTTTTTACTTTCCGAGATCTCATTTCTAACGAGAGTGATATCTAGGGACGCATTACGACGCTTTGCGACTTTAAGAGCAAATACTTATCATATAGAATATGTAATTTTTTTGGCAATAAGCACATCAAATGAAACAAAATAAATAACAATTCGCTTCCAATAGTGCACCGGTCTCTAGTGGGATGGAAAAATTCCTGCCTGTCCAACATACTAAAAAGTTTGAGAATCACTGATCTAGAGAAATTTGTTCTTAATGCCTTGATTTAGTTCTTGTACTGTGTGTACAATATAATATACCCTTTAAGCATAAGAAAAATAATATTTAAAAATTCAAAATTATGAAACATTTGTTGTTTAATAAAAATATGTATTAAAAGAATTATCATAATAATATATTTGAAATATTGAATCTGCCATAATGTTAAAACCTCCTGTGTTTAAAAGAAATATTTGATCTGCTTGTAAGCTGACCAGCCCACTTATTCTCTGAAATTATTTTTTTTTAAATAGCCTTACAAACATTTTAATATTCTGAGGAAAAACATGTAAAGTAATTGCTTCTTGAGTTTCTTGCTAATTCTTTAACTTTCATCAATGTTTGTAATGGAATCAAATTGTAGTGAGGCATACTTGGTGTTGAATTTATAGCCATTGAGGTTAACAAAAATGATTTTGAATTAGATTAGCAGTGACTTTTAAGATTAGTAAAGTGGTTATCTTTCTGATTGGGAAGAATTTTGTGGTAATTTATATTGTGTATTAAATTTTAAATACTTAAGTTCATTCTTGGATAAACCTCACGTAAAAAAATAATAAATCTGGACTGAATTCTGTGAATATTTATTTAAAATTAAGGTTGTTAACGGTTAACCGGTTATTCGGTTAGCCGGTCCTCAGATTAGGATCGGTCCTCTTTATTGAGGACCGCAGGACCGTTTAACCGAAAACAACAACAAACAAACAAACAAACAAAACCCACTAGCGGTACCGTAGTGACAAGAAACAAAACAAGCCGTAACCGCGCCTCTCCCTCTCGCTTTGTCACGGTGGGTGAAAGCGATACCACGATCAAGCTGACAAGTAGCCTAGGTTGGCATTCAAACTAACCAAACCTTCAGCCTCCAAGCTGTAAGCGTGCGTACATGACGCGTTATAGCCTTGCTTCACTGAAGTTCACAACTAATAGTAATAGTTACCAACAGTGCGTGTTTGATGTCAACAACGGTCAAGGCCGAGGCTGTTTCTATTTATATTTATTATAGTCTGTTTCTTATAAAGACAAAGAAAGCTATAAAAGCATATGACCCCGTGACCTATCCNCATTTTCTGATCACCGGTTTATAGTCCATTTCAGGCATTCAAAAAACGTATTGGCGCACGCCGCTTAGTGAAGTACATGTACCTATATTACGAGAGGTATTTGAAAGACGTAGCAAAGATACCGGGTGATTAATCGGCTCACAAATTCGAGTTCGGTCTTTTAGTGACAGTTTTCATGCCTATCAAAGGCATTTGTTTACCACATTAACAGTACAGCGATTGTAGCTCAATCCCTATTTGAACAGAAAAAAACGGGGAGGGTGAACGTGTGAATCGCAAAATTCAATTATTCTGGCGAGTTGACGATTGAAAAATAATGATTTTTAAAAAAAATAAATTCCATTTTATCATCATTGTTTACTCCATAGCTTTATAATTTTATTATATTATTAATTTTAATACGCAAGTTGACCGGCATCACACACAAGAGAGGTAAACATGATGTCATAACGAACGGGGCGAGGCGTTGGTTTTTGAAAGTAATGAAAAATACCTCGCTAACTTTAACGAACGATTGAACATGTCCTCTTATTTAGAATTTAGACCCACAACGGACGGGGCTAGGCGTTGGTTTTTGAAACTAATGAAAAATGCTAGCTAATTTTAACGAACTATTGAACCTGTCCTCTTATTTAGACCGGTGAACTACGAGTCCTCAAAATAAAATATAAAAAATACAATTAACCATCACTGTTTAGTTAATTTTTTGGATTAAAAAAAATGCTATGAATTGAGGGCAATGCGGAAAGATCTGAACGGGGGAGGGGGAAGCGGGCTTTGATGCCATCGACGTGAGGCGACAACATTCTCTTGTTAGTTCTCAAAACATTAGGGATATAAGGACGAGCGGTTAACCGATTAACCGGTCTTTTTTGAATGGTTAGCCGGTCCCCAAAAACGAGCGGTCTTAACAACCTTATTTAAAATATTCTCTAACATTGAGCAACACATTTTTTACTAATATAACCATAAAAGGGGAAAATGCCCTTAAAAATTCTTGCCCATATAAAAATAAAAAATGGAAAAAAATCTCTGCTCATTAAAAGGATGACATGTAATATTTTAATAGCAAATATTACATTTAACATTTCAAATTGGATCCAATTAAAAAAAATCATGTTAAGCCTGGTCCCTATTGGAATTCAGGACGTGTTAGCGCATTTTCGTATTATGTATCAGTACTTATGTTAGATATCAGAATTATGTAGTTATCAGTAATTGTGTTTAGATTTTAGACATATTTTTATGAATTTTCTTGTGTAATGAATATGCCTGACATTTTTTTTATTTAAAAGTCATTTCTTTACATTTTAAAAAAATTTATTTTCTCTTTAATCTAACTACAAGTCACCACAAATGATGACGTAAAACTCTCTAAACTTTTACACATATTCTAATGACGTCAACTTTAACGGATCGAGTAACTGAGTGTTGATGCACAAATGGCAGGTCAGGACATACAAAAAACATATATACCTCATGGGTCTAGGACTTATGGATGCTGAGATCAAGGGTGATGACGGACGGACGGACAAAGCGGGTGCAATAGCGCATTCGACTTCTCGAAAATGCGCTAAAAATTCAATTTTAAACTAACAAAACAATCTTGTAAAAGAGTTATTTAAATAAATTTCTATATTGTTCTTAATTTATAATTTTTTGTTTTGATTTTGCATTGGTATTTCAGGCACATTCAAGATCAACAATGTTGCACCTCAGGCTAATGGAGACAGTTCCAAAGTTAAAGTTAAAGTACGGGTAAATGCGCATGGTATTTTTACAGTTGTTTCAGCCAGTATGTATGAGAGGCTTGAGGGCTCTGATGATACTGATGAGGTCAAGGACAACATGGAGGTGGATGAGGACAATAAAAAAAAGGAAAGCACAGGAGATACAGTTGTAAATGGAGAACAGGTAAGCATGTGCATTTTTCTTCAGTGTGATTTATTTCAATTACATTAAAACTTGTTTAGAACCATGATTTAAAAAGAATCTTTGAATCAAGTTTATTTTGCTATCACTGTTATTGATACATTTAAACTTGTTAGAAAAATACTTTGATCAAGGTTCAAATTACATTTATTTCTTACTTTAATATTGATTACATTCATGGAAGTTGGTTAAATGATTGCAAAAATAATTTAAGTCTAATATAATATTGATATTGTAGCAGAGCCCAACAGAAATGGATCAGTCATCTTCCAGTGAAACACAGAATGTTGAGGATAATCAAGAATCTTCTGAAAAAGCAGCAGAAGGAAATAATTTGGTAAGGCTTACATAGGCTTACATAGGTATACCCATAACTTTCAGCTTTATCCACTGGACTTGTGGATAATTTTTTATGTGACCATGTATTAATAAACTGAATATGTGAAATGACCTCATTCGAGCCTTGTAAAGCAAATAGTGTTAGGCTTGCATTGTTTGCAGAAGATTCAATCATTTTTTTTCTATTTCAAACATTTAGTTGTTAAATTGAATACTTCATTTGAGTGACAAGTTTACTTAATAAAAGAAATTTTTAAAGGAAAAATTGGTGTTTCAAAATTAAGAGAAGAGTGACCATTAGCGCCTTTGAATCCATTGAGAGAAATCTTTGGGGACTGTTAATTTAATTTAACTATTAGTTTTCTCCAGCGGAATTTAGTTGTGCCACTTCATAAAGCCTAACTTTGAGACCATAAAAGATAAAGCAGCCACCAAAACTTAATTCCTTTAGTGCTTTATGTTTCAAGGTGTAATCGAGTGGCAAAATATAATTTTTAACTGAATACGAAGGTATGTTTTTTGATTTAGCAGACTCAAGAAGAAAATCATTTAAGCTACTTAAATACATTTTTGTCATATGCACATGGCCATCAAATGTGCTGTAAGTTTTGGGTGTGCCTTCTCAATCTCATGTTATGGTTACTTATTTAAACTTATGTTTACTTATTGCATGAAACAGGTATTGGAATAATGGATCTCAATGTTAATATTTTGTATAATTACACTGACGAGAATCTGCTATAATAGTACGAACATCTCAGATTATTCACTGTCAATTTTGTTGCATCTCCATCTTCATTGGGTTAATTAACGTCTAAATTCACTGCCAGAATCTCCTTGGCTGTGTGACTCTACAACGTCGCTTGTCTGCTCGGGTATCAGGGTGTAAAGTTTCAAATACAGGTTATATTAATTGCAAGGTGAACAGCACTATTTCCTGGGAGGATGCATTGCTGCATTGTCCAGTCGGTTACAACAAGGAAAGCAGAAAGAGGAGCATTAAAAATCTGAAAAATTGTTTACATTTAATTCTCCAGGAGGGCAATGACAAAAAAGCTGCACCAAAGAAAGTTAAGAAGACAGTGAAAACTATTGACCTCCCTATCGAAGCTCATGTTCCACAACTGTCCAAGGATCAAATTAATAATCTTATGGAAAAAGAAGTAAGAAATTTCTTTATTATTGTTGCTTTTAAACCTTTCAATAGTTAATAACGTTTCATGCCCCAGACGGTTTTCGGTAAAGTTCCACCTCAATCGTGTAAGAATTTCCCGCATTGCGATCAACTGGTTATGAAATGAAAAAAATTGCGTAAATTGTATTTATATTAGTATTGTCATACTTAAAATAAGAATGGTTCTTTTACGTAACCAAAAGAGCGTCTTGAGTTTAAAATTATAATTACCTGTAGTTTAGTACTATTATTTTTATAATAAAGTATAGCTTAATCACATCTTTTAAAAAAACCCCGTAAAAACCAACAATTTTCAGAAAATAGGGCGAGTGAAAAGGCCGCCATTACTGGAAGTCGCATACGCCTTCTTTCACAAACTGAAGAGTTTTTACTTTCTATGATTTCGTTTCTAAAGATAGTTCTATTGAGGTTGGTTTTACTACTCTTTGGCATTAGAGAGAAACACCGCACAATACCATGCTTTGGGGCATAACACGTTAACAGCTATTTAACCTGGTTGTTGATTATTGTCTTAGAAACTAATTCTTTAGCTCTTTATTGGAATGTTTTAAAAAACTAGGTCTGCTTTTGAATTTTGCAATTTATTTTATCTTAATAAAAAAAAGTTTAAATTGTTATTTTTTAAAATTTCAGAATCAAATGGTGATGCAAGACAGGTTAGAAAAAGAGAGGGCTGATTCTAAAAATGCAGTTGAGGAATATGTTTATGAAATGAGAGAAAAATTGTACAGTGTTTATGAAAATTACATCACAGATGATGTAAGTGTAATACATTTTTATTAAAAAATTAAAATTTATTATCCCTGCACATTGTGTTTTAAAAAAATGTCAAAAAATATTTAGTCATTCACTACTCCCAGTAGTCGTTAGTCTTTATAATCAAATATATTTGCCTGTTTTTTTTTCAGGATCGTAGTCAATTTTCCTTAAAATTGGAAGATACTGAAAATTGGTTGTATGAGGAAGGAGAGGACCAAAATAAACAGGTTTATATAGACAAGTTGATGGAACTAAAGGTAAGAAATGAAATTCGTTTTAAAAACTATTAATTTATTTTTCATGAATCTATCATAATGAAAAAATTATATAAATTGAATTTTTCATTGACGATTGATAACTTTTATTTTTTAAATTTAAAAAAAAATTTTTTTTTTTTTTTTACAAGATACCTTTGCATTAATTGTTAAGGATGGCTCTTTGACGAAACATTCATTGTTTTGTTATGTCAGGCTCACTCATAACCTGTTTACATATTATTCATCTACTAAGCTTTTTTAAAAACAGTCATGTAAGGTGAGGGTAGTTATGATTGTCGAGGATTATAATAAAATGGAAGTAAACAAAAGAAGTCTCGCTAGACCTAGAAAAAATGAAAAAGAAAGTACTTTCACAGATCCTATCAGACATTTATCCCCATTAAGGGTAAAGACATTTTTGGGACCTAAGTCCTCGGAGTTTATGTAGTAATTTCTTCTCGTGTCATTTACCATTAAGTATTTATGTAAACTTTCCTTTTTGATTTCAGAAAATTGGTCAACCTGTTGTTGATAGATACAGAGAAGCACAAGAATGGCCTATAGTTAGAGATGAAATGGGAACCACACTTCAGCAAATTAGAAAATTCTTGGATCAATGGGCGCAAAAGGTAAATAAGTTTCTACTCTGGGTTTTTTTCTTTCAAATTTTTTTTGAAAAATTTGCTAGAAATCTTGTTGTGATATCTATTAGATGATTTAAAGATAAATACAAACATTTCATTGCTCTTAAATGTAAGACTTAACTCTTGGAAATTTGTCGCAGACTACCATGCTATCTTTAAATGATGTTTTCAGCCAACTCAGACTCATTATTTTATTTTCATAAAATGATATTGTTTTAATGAAAATAAAGAATTAAAATAAAAACACATTTAAAAAAAATATGTTTACAAACCCTCATTGAAAGTCATACAATTTTATGTTTTTATCCATGTAAGAAAATGTTTTTTCTGAACTACATTCTTATTTACAACAAACAGAAATAACTTCTCATTAAAAAACAAACAAAATAAAACATCCCAGCTCAATATCAGGCCTGCCAACCCTCCCGATTTTTTCGGGATTATACGGATTTTTTACCCATGCTTACGAAATCCCGATAAGACCTTTAATCTCCCAATTTTCCGGAAAAAAAAAAATTCACCATGAAAAATCTGAATGCGAAAAAATGATAAAAAGCCAAAAAAAAATCAGACAACGTGGCAAGACAGGAACTGCTTGATTTATATGATGACTTCCTGTTTTTTTTCCCGCACTTCCGTTATTTAAAGGAACCGCTGTTTAAGTTATTGTGTCATTCTTCACTTGATATTCTATCATCCATCCGTTTATTGGACTTAAAAATAATTCATTGTGTGGTGCCTATTTCAAAGAGGAAGCTTAACGTGACAACATGGATAAATTTTTGAAAAGATCTGCCATGGCAACAAATGAGGTCAAATCTGACAATGCTGAAACTCCAACCAAAAAAAAAAACCTTTTAGAAAGGAATATACTGAGAAGCATTCGTTTCTTAGATCATCATCCCGTGGGGAAAAATTTGCATTTTGCAATCTTTGCCAAACCCACTTAAGCATAGAAAGGGGTGGTTATAATGATATTCAAAAACATATAACTACTAAGAAACATGCAGCTGCAGCTAACAGCATTGACAGTGAAACTACAAACTAATGCACTTTTGGAAAAGCTGAATGAGAAGTCAAGAAAAGTGGTTGTAGAGCACCTAAAGTCTTTCTATGTTGTAGCTCTCAAGTATATGAAAGAGAAATTTCCACTATCTGACCCACTCTACCAGCATGCCAAAGTGTTAAATATGAATTGGAGAGATAGTGTTACCTTTGCTCACCTTCAATTTTTTTAAAAAGAAAATTCCAATGACCTGTTCACTGGACTCCTATGAGGAACAATCAGTAAGTACCAGATTATGGACCTACCAAAGGAAGTGGTTATCTCAACCAGGGTGGATGAACAGTGGCACTTCCTGAAAAACTTTAAAAATCCAATAACAGACCAAGTGGAGTTAAAGGATTTGGCTACTGCCATGCTTGCAGTGTGCTGCATTCCCCACAGCAATGCAGATGCCAAAATAATTTTTTCTATTGTCAAGAAAAACTATACAGAGTCAAGGGCCTCTATGAAAGTGGAGACTGTCTAATTTGTTGGTCACCAAAGTTACCAATTGCCATGGGCCATGGCAACTTACATATGTCCAAAGAGTTGTTGGGCAAATGTAAAAAGGCCACAAGAGAAATGTTGTCAAACTGAACACATGCAAGTTGTGTGCATATGTAAGTAATGATTATTCTGTTCTGTGCATATATATATATGTACATTTGTAATGATGTTAATATTCATTCTGTGGACTATTACATGAAAATGAAGGTAAATGATTATTTCTTTAACTTTTAATTATTTAACTATTGATAATTAAGTGTATAGATTTAGACCACGGCGCTAATGACT
>MUZC01004703.1:203405-220962 GCA_002072015.1 Radix auricularia | reverse complement strand
TTTTTTTTTTTTTTTTTTTTTTTTGTTTTTGTTACACGGTCCTGCGGTCCTCAATAAAGAGGACCGATCCTGATCTGAGGATCGGCTAACCGGTTAACCCCGGTTAACCGTTAACAAGCTTAAATTGAACAATTTATTATTTTTTTCTATGGATAATTATTTGCATGTGTTTTCTTAAAACTGTAAGTAACAAAATTAACTAATTAGAAACGTATGGTAACATATTGTAAAGCATTGTTATATTGAATATAGAAACATTTTTCTTTTTGGGAAGCTAGACTTTAAATAAAAAATGGAAGATATGATTACAATAATGGCGCAACTTAGAGAGATGGGGGAAAAATACTTACAGTTAGAGGGAGAAGAGCTAAATAAGTTCGTGTTAGAGGAGTGGGGAAGACTGGTAGAAGAAGAACGCGTAGAAAAGGAAAGACAGCAAAGGGAGGATATTAGAAAGCATCAGGAAAGGGAAAGGGAGGACATTAGAAAGTATGAGTTAGAAATGTGGAGAATGGGTGGAGAGAGGAAAGAGATGGGCTATGAGTTGGGTCTGAGGTTGATAACAAAAGATCATGGGGTTTTGATCTTGGACGAGGCCCAAGTGAAAAAGGAGGTACTAATTGAAAATCGACAGGTTGACCATGGGCAGAGTGAGAGGCAAACGATAGACCAGTTGGTCATGATAGATGAGGAGACAGAGCAGGGAGGAGATACGCAGGGGGAGAGAGTTGCGATAGTGATAGTGGATGAGTGTGGTGAGGGGAAGGCTGCAAGTTGTTCTGCAGAGATGGTGGAAATGAGCACTGACAGTGATGAAAATAAAAGTAATGGGAACCGCTGCACGGGGTACTTTGACAGTGAGACTGTGCGGTCAAGGAGGGCCAGGAATAAGACCTTGAGGCAAACTGTAGACCAGTTGGTCATGATAGATGAGGGGACAGAGCAGGGAGGAGATACACAGGGGGAGAGAGTTACGGTGGTGATAGTGGATGAGTGTGGTGAGGGGAAGGCTGCAAGGTGTTCTGCAGAGATGGTGGAAATGAGCACTGACAGTGATGAAAATAAAAGTAATGGGAACCGCTGCAGGGGGTTCACACGGGATTGTGACATGAGCTCAGGGAAAATTTGGGTCGAGTCGATAGAGACAGACAATGTTTGTGAGGGCGGGGCAGACTTTTCTCGTGGCCAAGACTGCCTCACGAAAAAGTGCAGGGAGATTGGCTGTGTGGGGACGGGTCGGACCAGAGATAAATGGACCATGGGTGGCCAGACCATGACCGATGGGAACACGGATAGGCGTCACAGCCAGTTTGGATTTAGATCGAGGTGCGGAGACCGTGAATCAGATGGCCTGCGTTCTTGGGCGTTGGGGCTAATGATTTGGACGATAGTTGGGGTCGGCATGAAAGCATTTATAAGTGAGAGCGAGGATGAGTGGCTCGCCACAAGCATGAACGGAAAAAAAGGCGAACTTGACACAAGTTGGGGTATTAGTAGAGTTGCCACGTTGAGAGTCCCGCCTGGGCTCGCGTGGAAAACGAGCAGTCATGTCGTGGATAACCAGGGGCGTTTATTCTTAGGAATGGGGTGCAGCGAGATATGCCGCCATCAAATACAGTGGCTAGCATTTATTTTTCTCCTTTGTTGCTAGCAGGTTGTTGGCTGTGAGTGGATGTAGGTGGATATGAAATAACTGTGTTTTTGTTTTGTCTTGGTTGAGTATCTGTTTTTGGGTCGGTGTGGCATTGTGCCAGTGCGATGCCATGTTTTGATGAGGGTTAATTGTTCGTGGCCATTGGGTTGGATATGTAAGAGGTTTCAACCCTGGAGGCCTCATATTTTCCATCAGATTCATGATTTTGATGAAATGTGGTTTGTGAGGACTTTTTGTTTGCTATTTCCATGAGATTCATGATTTTGATGAAATGTGGTTTTTGAGGACTTTTTGTTTACTATTTATGACGTATATGATGAGATTATGTTTATCATTATACGGGTAAATTGTCATGAATTGTTAAGATAAGATGTTTGAGAATTTGTTACTGATTTGAGTTTTTTGATGATTATGATATTGTGATGATGTTTAAGACGAATTATATAGTTGGGTATGGATGGATCGGAGATCCTCCATAACACACGCGTCCCACGCACCATGGGGACATTAAAAATACATGTGGAGTCCCTCTATGGGGACTATAAAAATTCATAGGGGAGCAAGGACAGCTCCGTAACAGGTCCCTCTATGGGGACTATAAAGATTCATAGGGGAGCAATGACTGCTCCGTAACAGGTCCCTCTATGGGGACTATAAAGATTCATAGGAGGATGATTATTCAAGAGCATGAAGTGCTCCAGTAGAAAGGTCCCATGTAGCGGACAAGCACTATAAGTTTTTTTTTTAGTTGCTTGGTGTTTCTTAATTTGTAAAAATATTTGTTTTTTGGTCTTTCCCTGAGATCGTGTATATATATATATGTAAGTATATTGTATGTATTTAAATTATATTAATGTATTAATGAGGATAGTTCTCATGAAGAGTTTGCCATGAGATTATTATAAATATATGATTAGAATTATGATTATGAACTTTGCACTCTGCCTATGAATTCGCTTTGAGAATTTTGTTAATGAAGTATATGATAATGTAAAATGATGTGCAGTGATTCCATACCCTGACTATTTTTTTTTGATGTTGTAAATATAAGATTCTACTTGGGAGTAGAATCTAAGGGAAGAGGGGGGACATGTCAGGGGTATGAGAATCACTGTTTGTGAAAGTTATATTTTGCCTGGTCACAAGCTCATGTTGTGATGTTTGTGAACGAGATTCACATGGGGACGGGAATCAGGGTCTGTGCAAGGTCAGTCCACGAGTCCAGGCCCACGGTATATAACTCGGGTGTGTCTCGGCTGTAGGGGACAAGGAGGCCGGATGATAAGTGTCGGAGACCAGTGGCGAAGTGACAAGTGAACACGAGGAATACCCGAGCTTTCAGGGTTGCCGTGTTGGTCTGATGGACCGTAGGGCTGAGATATGTTGTAGTTAGGATACCAGGAGTTGGAGTGAATGAGAAAAGTTGTAGATAGATGACAAGTGGCCATCAAAATAATAAAGATTGCTTTTGAGAAAAGGACTTGTGTCATTTACTGTACGCCAGTTGTTGGTGTGCGAGCCTTGGACCAGAACCCTAGACAACGTTACCTGACAATTATTTCTTTAACTTTTAATTATTTAACTATTGATAATTAAGTGTGTAGATTTAGACCACGGCGCTAATGACTCGCGATCCCGACCTGCGCGCGCACCATCTACAGATTTTTTTTGTGGGCAAGTTGGCAGGTCTGCAATATCCATGTTCACCTATACAGGAAAATAATACAAAGATTGAACTGTTTCCCATGGAACTGGAAGCTTTACTATGTATTGCACTGCAATTAGAAATTATTCTAAATACTAACCAAAATTGCACTTAATTTTAGTGAAAAAGTTGAGCAGCTATCAAATTAGACTTTATATTGTTTATATTATTATTTGTAGTAGAAATATTATCAGTTCATCAAGGCATTTTAGACTGGGGTGGGGTCTGTTGTACATCAACAGATGAATTGTCAACTTCATTGTCAAAGTTCACTACCACTACTAGCACAAATTAAAATACCTATCTGAATCATCATAAAAACAATACAATTTTCTTGTTCATCATCGTAATATTTAAACTAATATTAGATCAATAACTAGATAAGCTGGTTGAAAAGCCATGTTTGTAAACAAAAGTCTAAACAAAAATGGAAACAAACTTTTGAAACGCGTCTTTTGCTGTGAAACACATTGAAAGAATTACGAATGTTTTTTTCAAAGGAAATCATTCTAGATGACCTTTAAAGTTATTTTAGTTCAATAGCTAAGTAAAGAAATGAAAAATCAAGTTTTAATAATTTGACGCTCCCATTGTCGATCTTTCATACACATCTTTTTAAAATTGATGATGGGAGCGTTGATGTGAAGAAAAAGAGTTTAAGATAACACAAAATTTTAAAATTCTGTGTATTTATTTTCTCCCATTCAGGATGAGAAGTATGATCATATCGATAAAACAGATGTTGATAAGGTTGAAAAACTTTGGACTGAAAAATCCAACTGGTTTGGCCATAAAATGACACAGATGGCACAACTGAAGCCCCATGAAAATCCAGTTGTTCTTGCTACTCAAGTCAGGGCAGAAAAACAGGTTTGTGAGGCATTAGGTCTAGCACTATATATTTTCTTTCTAAAATATGTCATTTGTCATGATTCTTCTATTTTATTTTGTTTTAAATATTACACTTTGTTTTGGTTAATGTATTATAATGTCTATTTGACAGATTCTTGAAAACACATGCCAACCCGTCATGAACAAACCAAAGCCCAAGGTAGATCCACCCAAAGAAGACAAGAAAGCTAAAGATAAAAGTGGGAATAAAAGTGAAAGTGATCAGAACAACAGTGAACAGGGGGGCAACCCACAGCAGCAGCCAACAGATGCACCTAAGGAGCCTGAGCAGGAGATGGATGTAGATTAAATCTGGCCATAATTAGTCATTCATTTAGCTAAATTATTCACTTATGTTGTTGAATACATTTTATTTTGCTGTTGTTAAACATTGAGGCTATACATTTAGTTTACAAAATATTTCTATTATTCTCAACTTTCTATGTTTAAGTTGTTTTTGCATTTGTAAGGACTTTAATTCTTATGCCCAGCCACACGTTGTTTGTTCTTTAAAAAAAAAAAAAAATCAATATTTATATATTTGTTCCTTCTCATTGGATAACTCATACTTTGTAGTAATGGTGTTTTGTATTGTAGAAAGTTGTATATATGTTTTGTTGATGTTGGCTTGCTTGTGTGAAAGATTTTTGCACTCTGAGATGGGACCACATAAGTCAAAAAATAATTATGTTGTCCTCCCTTCTTATTCAGAGCCTGCATATCACTGAATTCTGTTTTCATTATTCATTCAAGAATCTCTGTGTCATATCTCATCTTGAAGCTTTTCTAGCAGGATATTTTAGTCTTGATGATTTAGACAGTAAAATACTTGATGTCAATGAAAATTAAATGAAAACTGTTACGTGACAATCTGCTTTTTATCATTTTTAAAACTGAGCATTGAATAATGTAAAGAAAAGTGGGAATTATGGGCGTGGGGAGAAAAGAACACATTACAAGCAGGCAAGCTGAGAACTTGACTTTTGGTTTTATGTTTCCTCATGTTTGTTAACAGATATAGTTTTAAAACCTAGTATTTATATTAAAACTATTGCTGCTGGAAATAAAAGACGCAACCATTAAAAAATATTTTTAAAAGGTCTTTTATAGAGATTTTTTGTGTGCAAATAAACCTACAAGACTAAAAGCTGCATCAACTTTAACATTTTTTGTTATTGTTGTCTCAGCCGTTGAGATAAGTTCTTCTGATTAAGGGCTTTGTTCAATTTGTTTCTATTTGATTCAAGCTTTGATTTCACATGCTGTGCAGGAATGAAAACATTTATCTGTTTCTCACTGCATCTTGACTCCAATGATGTGTTATAGTTGCTTATTGAATATTTAATCCTAAAATTACTCTAATTTTAATGAACTTGATGGGTAGGGATAATTAACAGAATTAGATGGTTTTGAAATATTATTACAGCTTATTTAATGGGTGCTGGCATTGTAATTAGATATAATTTATCAATAGTAAATTTGTTCTCCCATGCCTGAAGATTAAACGAAAGTCCAGGGTTATCACATTTGAATAAGGAAGTCTGAACGGCGGTTAAAATGGACAAAAAATTGACCATAATGAAAAAATTTGTACATGGTTTCTCATGTTTCAATTAAAGCCAAGAGTTAACTCTCTGAGCTTTTATAACAATGCAATGTACATCCCGAGTGTTATCATGTTCATTCAGAGTTTATTAATTACTCATAAGGTGTCCATCACATCAATTTATCAATTAACTAAGGGATCCTAATTTCTATTAAAAATTAGTAAATGTCACTGGTACTTGATTGACCTCCCCTTTGTTTCTTCACTTCATTATGTAGGTTTAGTAAACATATCATGGTAGTTAAGCTATATTTTGTGCTGGGCTCAACTTCATCACTTCACCTTTACTAGCATCGACTAAGAATAAACTGAAATTATAATGAAAAATAAAGAGATCACAAACCCAAGATTTGGCTCTGCAAATTTTGGCTACATGACAATGTTATTGGTGGTTTTCAATGGTTAAATTATGTATATATTATTCTATTCAGGTCATAATGTCAAAAAGGTGAATATACTCGTCATTTGTAAAATCATCAACTTTGTAAGTGTTGGTGGTACTCATTTCTATTTATTAGTTAACTTTTCTCAGTAATTTGTCATCTATATATATGTGAGTCCCATAAAATTACAGAGATAATGTTCTTTTTCAAAGACTGTATAGTGTTTTATACAAGGTCAAAAATGGGTCATTTTTAACATTTGCATTTTTTAAACATTAGGTTGAATTAAAGAACTTGAGAATTTGAATTTTTAAAAAATGGTTTGAACTATTTTTGATTTTTGACAATTAAATGAAGAACAACAAAAAGTGTTTTTTGTGTGTAAACAGGTCTATAGCCTTAATCCAAAATAAAATGAAACTATTTTTTTTTAGTTTTGTTAGTCAATCTAGGATGACAAGCCTGATGAATTTTCTACCTCAAAGATTGTGTAATGTCAATGAAATTATCATCAGAACATTTGAGGTTCAGATGCTACCATTGGCACCAGTCCTGAAACATTTAGTGATTATTAGTATTAGTGATATTAGTATTGGTTCTAAAAATAATAAAGAAACAAGTTTTCAACACCATATTTAATAAATAACTCACTTAGCTTCATTTTCCACCTCAATTATTTATTGTAGGTTACTTCAAAACATAGTTTATTTATTTGTACTGGATTTCATATTTTAAGCTTAAATAAACAGACTCATTTAATTAATATATCTAAGTCACAAAAAATTAAAAGGTAGTACATGTATATGAAATTCACAAATTAGGTTTTCAAAAATGAGGAATGGATATAATTAAATTGTAAAAATATTTTTTTTAAAACAAGCTAAGTTTTTTAAAAAATATATCAAAGTGTAAATAATACTGCTGAGGAAAAAGGAAGAGTTTGTATGGCTAGATTAGTTTTGTAGAATAATAAGTTTTCAAAAAAACAAAATCTTTAAAATAATTAAAATGAAATGTAAAATACAATATTAGAATTGTGAAAGTTAAACTCAATTCTAGTATTTCTAGTGAACCATCTCATTTTTCTCACAGAATCATTGGTGGCATTGTCAGATTGATGACAATAAATAATACTTAAAAAAACAACAACCCAAAAAAAAAAATCTGAGTAAATTACATTCTAATGTAAGTACAGGGTATTTAATTGTTAAATAGAGGTAAAACTTTTAAACATTAACATTTACAATAAATATTTAATAAATATCAAAGGGTGACATTTGGTACCAACGTCTTTAACCAAGTCATCTTTTTACTGGAATGAAATGAAGCTTTGCTGCATCTGCCTTTCTATCACTCTGGACAAACGACAACAAGAAATTAATTGGCTGTGAGCTGCCTGTTTTTAGCATTACAATGAATTTGAAAATGAGATAACATAACATTAACTGATAGTATATATCAAAGGCGGGTTTTGTACATGAAACATAAGTGGGAAAAAGCGCATCCCTAAACATGTAAAACATAGCAACACAGTTAAACAATGAACTTAAAAGACATCATTTGACTAACACATAGAACAAACCTATTTCTTAAGACATCATTTGACTAACACATAGAACAAACCCATTTCTCAAGACATCATTTGACTAACACATAGAACAAACCTATTTCTCAAGACATCATTTGACTAACACATAAAACAAACATATTTTTGACCTTAACTTAAGTGCCTGTAAATGATAGGTATATCAAGGGTGGTCTGATTCAGATGTCCGTTGGCACAGCAATAAATGTTAAGAGTTATCAAATACAAAGAACTTGCTTTAACAATATTATATCTTGGATGAATTTTAATTTAGCTGCATGAAATGTGACCCCTAAAGTTTTGCTTTCAGAAATTTGTAAGAGACTATTTCAATGAGCATTACGATGATAAGTAACCATAGCTGAATGCTTGCAGCTGAAATAAGGTTGCCAATTTGATTGTAACCAGAAAGAATGGTCAGCCTGGTTAACATAATTTTAAATAAATGTTGAAATGAGGTAGTCTTGAAAGACAATTAAAAAATGTTTTGGCTATACTCGCTCATTCCTCAGAGACTGAAGAAAACCTTTTATAAAATACGAGTGCAGAGAGCAATAACTGTGTTTTGATACGAGGTAAGCACAATAAAATAACAATATTTTGTTTTTAGGTCTCGCATACCAAAGTCTAACTTTGATATTTTGTCTTCCCTTAAATAGCTATTCATGTGATTCTTTTGGTTCAAAGAAAACGCTCTCCAAAACATCCACTTCTATTTAGATTTTATGCAAGACCTTGGTTCAGGACGCTCTTATTATATTTTTTTAGCAAGATAGTATTTATGTGAATATTGATGCCTATGGGATCATATGGTTTATTTACTTAAAAGACATACATACAAGGGCATACAATTTTAAATTTCTTTTTACTCTGGAGTTACCCCGCATAGAGATTACAGACGTGCTGTAGCGCATTATATAATAGATGCTTTTCAAAGCTCCTGCGTATTTTCATTAACATGCTTTATAGTACTTATACATTTGAAAAGACATTGTAAAACCATCAACTTCATGTTTGTTGATTATTGATGAAAAAAATCTTTGATTAGAATTAATTAAAGTAGCAGTTGAGATAACAGCTTATCCAGTTATGTTTTGGGTCCAATCCAAAATGCAGAGAGTGCAAAGACAAAAAATACAACACTTCCTACAAGTGTCACTGCAAAAATAAAAAAAAAAACATTAAAAAGAAATATCTTCACATCCTTGAACACATTTAAACATTTATTTGGTACTCAATTTCAAAGTAGATTAATGACTCATGTTTTTGTATAAAATCTACAGTAAAACAATATTTTAAACAAACAGATACTATTTATACAGAAATACTGTCTGTTACTTAACATGAATAAAAATTCTTGTAGGTAATTTTGTCCATGTAATAAAAACCCCGTAAAAAAACAAGTTTTTGACAATAAATCCTTAATATAGGAGACATAACTGAAAGAATGTTCAATAAAATATGCATGGCACGGCAATCCAAAAATGAAATAAAACTTTTTAGTTATGTCTCAAATATTATATAAAGGATTTAAGGTAAAAAAATCTTTTACAGTCTGCCTGCTAAATTTCAGTTAAATTTGATCATGGCAAAAGCGTTATAAAAACATGTTTAACATAGTCCCCACCGTGAGACAGATTAGCAATTAATAGCATTTACATTTACAGATTGGGAATATATTTTTAAAAAGTATCATCAATATAAGACGCACCGCACAGCGCAAATGGAAAGTATAAATATAAAAAGTATCAATTTAATTTGCGCCATGACACTCTTGCACAAAAATTAACATGCTACCTAGAAATAAATAGAGATAATCTAAAAATTCATGAATTTAATTACTACAATACATTCTATCGATCTGAAATTTTGATACATCATTTTTATCATGAGCACGAATCTGCCTGCAAAATTTCAGCTCCGTAGCTTACGAGGAAGTGAGTTAAAAATCAATCCAAAGTTTTTAAAAGATTTAAAAATAGAGATTAATCTGTTTGAAAATCTAAGTTATTTCATTACAGAATTAAATCCTTTCATAAGTTTACATCTTTTAATTTATTAACTAAACCACTCAAAAGTTGAAGAGAAATGCTAGAAAATTAAAGCAAACATATATATAATGTAATTGAACGAGTTTTAGATAACATACTATGTAATTGATGAAATAATTTTGAGTACCTGTCCTGACGAACCTTCCCCCTAACACAGCAAGGCCAGTACATATTGTATGACCAATGATGGCTCCCAGAATCACACCAAATACATTCTGAGGAAATGAAATTTAAATAATCTTTATCAAGTGTTTAAATAATCACATTATGATTACTGCAAATATATCATGAATACCACATCAGGTATCTTTTAAAAAATGTATTTGTTTGTTGCGCATCCACATTGGTAAAAAAAGAGGTGATTGCCAAGTGGAGAAATTTATCATAAGGGTTTAGACTTATGCTGATAAGCCAAAAAACAGGTTTCAGAGCAAATTCTATCCACAAAAATCTTGTAACTCTTATTTTTTTAATATGAATACTTGCTCCAAAAACTGATTTCAGGAATGTACAAAGCTACCGATGCAAAACTTTTCATGTTATTTTCTGATAGTGCCATTTAATCAAAAATATATTCTAAGAATATTATTCGCTACTATTTGCGGATGATGCGGCACTAACAGCACAAACAGAAACTGGTTTGCAACAACTCGTGTCAAGCTTCTCCAAAGAATTAGGTCTGCAAATCAGCTTGAAAAAGACAAACATCATGGCCCACGACACCCGACCTCCACCTACCATAAAAATTGATAATGAAAACTTGGAGGTTGTGGACAGCCTCACCTACTTGGGGTCCAAGGTCTCCAATACACTGTCCATTGAAGAAGAAATAAACAGCAGAATTGGCAAGGCAGCTGCCTCAATGGCTAAACTAAATAAGCGGGTCTGGCAAAACACCAAGCTAACGGTGAAAACTGAAAACCAAACTGTGTCTATCGAGCCTGTGTCATCAGTACACTACTATATGGGAGCGAGACATGGACCACCTATACATCCTAAGAGCGCAAGCTTAACAGCTTCCATTTGAGATGTCTGCGAGGTATCCTTGGTATTAAATGGCAAGACAAAGTGCCTAATAGTGAGGTCCTAAGGCGTGCCAACACCCAAAGCATGTTCTCAATTCTTAGCGAAAGACGCCTGAGATGACTAAGACATGTTAAAAGAATGAGCCCCGGCCGCATCCCGAAGGACCTCCTATATGGTGAACTTGCTTCAGGAAAGAGGAAAATAGGTCGCCCACGCTTGCGTTTTAAAGATGTCTGTCAAAGGGAAATGAAAGCAGCCAAAATACATACAAGTGACTGGGAGTATAAGGCAGAAGACCGATCTACGTGGCGCACAGTTGTCAAAGAGGGCGTCAGAGTAGCCGAGGATCGAAGAATGGAGGAGGCTGCAGACAGAAGAGCTAGGAGAAAGGCCAAAACATTTGGATGCACAGAACTCGTGTGTAAAAACTGTGGTAAAGACTGTCACTCAAGGATAGGACTGCACAGCCACTCGAGAAAATGCAACCCAACCTAACGGTGATGCACCATCGTCTCGCGAGACGGAAGGATGCCAATATTCTAAGAAAGAGTAGAAAGAGAAACCATTGATGTGGAGGCATAAAACCTTCCTTTTAATGAAAAAAAAAATCGAAACAAAGTTGATAGAAAAAGTGTAGACAATTCATAAAGTAAATGTAACACGTGTAAAACTTTACAGAAAATTATTAAAATAAAGTAACATGAATTTAAAACAATTATAATAAATAAAGCTGCAAACTTTGCCTTTGTTATTTTCTTCTGGAGAAATTTAAAATGACAAAGGTTATAAATTTTGGGCAAAAGTAATTTTGAATGATAGCGATTATTCCTAAGTTCCTTTTTGACATGGTGAGCGTGATTTAGTCTGTTATTTTTACCTACATGATGTAGTTTCAAGTGCAAAACTAGTGTTGTTTTAGTCCCAGGTCCTATTTTAGTTTCAGTTTTTATTTCGTTTTTTTCTGTAATAATTTTAGTTTTAGTCTAGTTTTTGTTTTAGGCCCAATTTTAGTTTTCGTTTTAGTTTTTGTCGACGAAAACTAAAACACGAGAGTTTTAGTTTTCGTCTTATTCATTTTAGTTTCACTTTTAGTTTTAGTCTTGTAAACACCAACAACTAATAACATCATTGTTCATGACCAATTGTTGAAACAGATTGAAGCATATATCGTAGTCACAGAGATGACAGCTCAGTGTACTGAGACTGAGTCCATTCACTCAATTGTCACATAAGTCACACTATCACATTATGTTATGTGCCAATGCAATGACTCAATTTTTGACTATGCTGTAGACTAGTAGACTTGCAGTGTATGTACAAAAAATAAACTAAAAACGTAATAACAATAAGAAACTAAAAACGTAAGTCAAAATTAAAACAAACGTATTTCCACTCTAACACCTAGAACTCTGACCTAACTAAACTAAGTAACAACAGTTCACTTAAAGAGTGAAGACTAAGCGTCAAAACAAATGACTGTTCAGCTTGAGAAATACTCGTTTTTCAAGACTTTGATTAGTCCTGTTTGTTTTCCCAGTTGTCAAATCACCACAAAGAGAAAAAATTCTCTCCACGTAAGCCTCCGAAGCTGGTGCATTCAATATATCTAAAATCTAAAGCCAATGGTGCAATCAACGGAAACGTTTTTTGAACGTTCTGTGATTGCCAATAGCTTAAACCATTGCCATCCTCACTGACTGCTGTGGCAGCTTCATGATAGTGCAACAAATAATCTGCCAGTTCGTCTTCAAGCCCACGAACTGCAGATATAATATTAGTGATGGGTATGGTGTTTGCAATGTGTTGCGTCAGGGATTTGAAGCGCTTGAGAGGAGGTCCAGATGTAGACAGGGCTGTTGAACTAACGCAGTTGCAGTGATATTTTGTTTAGGAATAGGCTGACCAGCAGCTGAAATCACTTGACCAAGCTGTGCACTTACTGTGGCTGCTGCTGCTGAAGCAGTTTCTTCTTGCAACACAAACTGTTTTGCTGCATTTAGAAGATGCTCTTTTCCTGAAATGAACAGTGCTGGCACAGTTGTAGGATCAAGCAGGCAAGCTGCAGAAGGTATAGGTTCAAAAATATTAGACCAACACAAACTCAAATCGTCGCCTCAAGCCATCCAAAAATGTGACTGCTAGCTCTTTTAGTGATGCGTTCAGAGCTTGATCGGACTGTTCCTCAAGATGATGATATTCCATGTCCATAAGTGCTTGAATTACTGATGACATAACAACTTTATCGCCTTCGAGTAAACCTGTATGTTCGGCGCATCGCATATTTAATGATATTTAATATTATTAAAAAATTATTTAAAAAAACAACAACTAGATTATGACTATTTAAAAAAAACAACAACTAGAAACTTAGGCGAGGTAAAAAACAACAACCCCTAGATCTAGGTTGAAAAACCTAGCGCTGGCAGCACTGATTATCGCCCAGTTAATGCGCATACATGTTCATCAAAGAAATTAGATATGTCCTAGGTTATAATTCATAATAATTTCGTAAAATAGATGGTTCGCCCGCAGTTTGCAGTACAGGAAAAGAACGATAAATGGGGATTTTAGTTTTTATTTCGTTGGGGAGTTTTAGTTTCAGTTTTTATTCAGTCTTTTGTCTACTAGATTTAGTTTTCGTCTAATTTTAGTCTTGCTGGTAATTTTAGTTTTAGTTTTAGTTTTCGTCGACGAAAACAACACTATGCAAAACCTCAGCAAAAAATTGTCCTAATCCTTTTCAGGCATACAACTAAGATTTTAATAAGCTACAAAGTAAACAGTTCAAGGTGAAAAGGAAATGTTGGGTGATCATATCATTTTTTTAACACAAACAAAATTTAGACATGGTTATTACGATTGAAAGATGAATTACTAAATGGAAAAAGCCATACAAGTCTCTATATTCTGCTTCAGAATTACAGAATCAAAAACAAAATACAGGAATTAAATTGACAATAAGTGATGAAATCTTAAATCAACCTTTAATTTAAGCAGAAAAGCATGTTGACTTAACTTCTTCTTTGTTCTCAATATTGAATATTGAGTTTTGCGTGCCACGAGTTTTGCGCCAATTGGCCCGTGGTCTCCGACTTCAGCCTGCTGTATTTTCTGGATTTGCTTCCATAGCCTTTGGTCAGCCATGGCTAAGAGTTCCACGCATTACCCCGCCGATTTTTGCCCATTTTTGGAGGTGGGTGGAGCTCGGGGATGCCCTGGGCCCCAAGGAACAAGTCCTTGGCTTCCCATGGATTCGAACTCGTGACCATCGGAACGCCAGTCGAGCGCGCTTGCCACTCGACCACCGCGGCCCCCGTTGACTTAACTAAGATTTTAAAATTTCCATACACTTCATAAAAACAAATAATAATTACTAGTAATTTGTTTCAAAAAGTATGCATGTCATTATAAATAACATATTTTTGGAGGGAAGTTAGTTGTATATTAATATTTTTGCTTTATCCATGCCTCCCCCACCTACACATCTTCTTTAACATTCATGACCAAATTCTCTTTCAATTTTTTTAAAATCATGGAAATCATAGTTTAAAAGTTTAAATTAATAATTAAAATAAACATATATATAAATAAATATATCATGTAATTTTAACTAATAAATTAAAAAAAATTCAATGAGCTTAACTATTGAATGAGCATTTATAAAGCATGCAATAAATAAAAAGACATTTAAAAATACGTATCAAAAATATCTTTCATCACTAGTTGGCTAATTGATATTGATAACTAGATATGACCCGTGGCGTAGGATTCGGTACAGACTTGCTCATAGATAGTGCAAAGAAGGGTGGGAAAAACAGACACAAACAGTAGCACCAAGTAAAGAGAACAACGTGGGTGAACATTGGGGGCAGATGGACTGCCGACCCTCCCATCTGGACCACCATTGCTTGTCAACCATAAACTGAGATTGCTAGACCCTAGCGAGGGATATTGTCATGATTGCTTGCTCGCGTGGTCTTGGCAAATTGTATATATTGCAATCCTCACAACTGCTAGTCTTTAACTTGGATGAAGTCCTGGATGACTTTAAGCAAGCTCAAACTGAATGATAATAAAACAGAAGCACTGCTATTCTGTAACAATAAATCAGGCAGTGCTTTGACTCTTCCGAATTCTATTCAGGTGGCTAGTTCTGATATACTGTTCAAAACATCGACTAGGAATCTTGGCTACATTATTTCTGACAACATGTCTGCCAACAACTTCATCAATCACATCTGTCGCTCTGCCTATACTTCCATTCGTCAGATCAGTTCAATCCGTCATTACTTAACAGATAGTGCAACAAAAACTCTAGTCTGTGCTCTTGTTCTAGCTCGTATTGATTACTGCAATTCTCTTCTGTCAGGTGCGCCAAAACAATGCATTGAAAAACTACCGAGTGTTCAAAATTCAGCTGCCAGATTAGTTCTAAAGGCAAAAAAATAATTCATGTTACTCCGCTACTTTACTCACTTCATTGGCTACCCATACAAGCCCAAATTGATTACAAACTGGCCGTTCTGTGTCTCAACTTCTTTTCTGACTCATGCCCTTCCTATCTTACTGAAATTTTGTCGGTCTACTCACCAAGTCGTCAGCTACGCATTCTCTGTGTTCCTAAGACACGAACTAAAACATTTGGCGAAAGGTCATTCTCTTTTTGTGCAGCCAAACAATGGAATTCTCTTCCATTACACATCCATAGTATTTCAAATGCTAAGTCCTTCAAGACTGCACTTAAGACACATCTTTTCAATTTTTATTTTGAAAATTAATGAAACAACATTTCTTTTAATGATTAACGTAGCAGATGTACTACATATTGTCATTAGTATGATATGAATGTTTTTTAAATTAATATATGTATTGTTATCACCATGTAAAGCGCTGTGAGCCCGGCTCCTAGCTGGGATACTGTGGTGAAAGATGTGTTGTATGGCTGTTGTCTAGGGTATTATTTGTATTTTATATTTTCACACACACAAGGACATACTTTAGTGATCTCCGCAAATGATAAGCCAAAGAACCATTGTATAACATAAATGATTAACTTTAATATACAATGGCAATGTTTCTATGTCATTAATAAGGTGCCCCTAAGATTAGGCTATTTAAAGTATTATGGCTCGCTAAGTATCATCATGACGGCTTGCCCTACGCCAATGTTTCTTTAATTTTAATACTTATATTTATGTTTTGGAGTCCCTGTTCACTTGGTCTGGTGTGTACCGCTGTTACACGGTTGGTCCTTCCGTCGCACTGCGCTGTGCGATGTGACGTCAGACTCCTGGGGTTAGCTCCTCCCACTTGATGTTGACAATATGACGTAGTCCGCTGCGGCAGTGTACCACAAGAAGTGACCTCCTTTCGTCTCTCGGCGACGAGACGTCAGCTTCCTGTGTGTAGCTCCTCCCCTCAGTGTTGACATATGACGTAGCAGTCAGCTGATTCGACTAGGCTTCTTTGTAAACAAATAAATAGCAGGACTGTTCGATCTGGGTAGATCGTACACGGTAGAAGGGTTCTCACTTCTCTCCACGTGTGTTTGATAAGATTCTTCATCCACCCGGTCACACAGCTAGGGTGGGGTATGGACGGCTTCAGCTATACGGTATAACTATAACGTGATTAGCTGGGTGGTGAAAGAGCACAGGGCTCTGTGGCGATGGTGCGTGTCCGGCCTATTGTACAGAGATTCACTCCTACAATTAGGGCAGATAGTAGCACCTGTTGATCTGCTTACGACCTTAGCTGACACGGACACAAGTTGTACTTGGCTGTCGTGTGGCAAGGGTAGCGATTCTTTAACGGCAATAGTACAGATAAGAGGGGGGACGGTGGTCCGGCTGCCTCACGTGTGTACTTTCTCTGGTTGGCTCCCTGGAATTCAGGCGTAGCGGGAATTCAGGCGTAGCAGGAACCAGGCTATGAAATAGAAATAAAAACTCTGGGAGTCTTCTATCGCATAGACTTCTTATGGTCCTCCTTCCAACGACAAGCCGTTCAGAGCAAGATGCCAGAAGGGGATAACAATTTGACATATAATATGATTTATTTGTTTATACTTACTACCACGGGTGTAGGCCTATTTGGCGAACACCTTACACGTGGGTTCAGCAGTTAATAAAACAATCTACGTAATTTAATATATAATTGAACATCCACACACGCTGCTCCATCTATTTGGTGGAGATCGCGTGCGCAGGCACATATTATTTAAGCAAACGTGTTATAGGTAAGAATAACACACATGGGTCCCAACACGGTAAAATTTATCCCGTGGGGTACTAAATCCATGTCAATCGAACAAAAAAAAATATCAATCTGCTTTGAAAAATACATGTAATTATAAATGTACATCAATAGAATAAGATATGAGTTCACTCTTACTAGACTGGTTGATTGCCGGCTTTTCCGTGATATAATTCTGTGGGGCGCTACTGTTCGACGTTCGCCTCGTACAGTTTGGCAGTGAAAAGAATGAATATTGCTTTTGCTCTGCTTATATCTTTGATGGTCACGTGACTTTCATAACTCTTGATTGGTTGCATCAAAAATATAACCAATGGGGGTGAAGACTTCCCTGTTTCAGCCCCGTTGAAGAAAATATGCATGCACATCTGTCAGATTTCTAGATGGCGAGTTACCCCCCC
>MUZC01004703.1:184512-194523 GCA_002072015.1 Radix auricularia | reverse complement strand
CCATAAATGCCGTATTTGAAATTGAGCATTAGTTTCTCCTTTAGTAGCCTCTTCAAATCATTAAAAAAAAAAAAAAACTCTTTAAGTCTGTAATATTAATTTTATCTTATCTTAGATATACAGACGCTCCTTCTATGCAGAAGATAATTGAAATTGCGTCCACAGCCAATGAGATGATCTGTTGGCAAGTGATGCAGCGGTCACAGGCCACGGCTATAGACTATAGGCTATAGGGGTTCCACGCATTACCCCAGCCGCCAAACTATTGTCTAGTTAGTAGGATTTCGGAAATTATCGATTAATTTCTCGAATAATCGGTAAAAAATTTTATCGATTAAAATTATTTTAATAAATAAAATAGCGATAAAAATTAGGGAAAAACTCTTTGATATTATTACCGATTTATCAATAAATAATCAATTATTAATAATTAAAAATAGTTGCTTTTTTACGTACAAACTTCTCCATTAAAAAAAAATCAAAGGTAAAAGTTTAAAAAAAAGCTGTTTTATAAGAAAATGATATCAACAATTAAAATAGTTTTTTTTAATATATTTTTTAAAACTTAATTAAACAATAACACAATTTAAATTCATTGACATTAATTTGAACTACTTTTATCTAAATAAAAAGAATGTGAATTGCCTTTTTTTGTAATTTCCCTTGAAATTTTTCGTTTAATGACGTCATACATCTTATTTTTAGCTTTAATCAAAATTATCGATTAATTATTCGGTAATTTTTCAAAAGTTTTTCAATTTTAATTTACTCAATAACAGCCCTACTAGTTAGGTACCCATTCCGAGCTGGGTGACTCGGGGACTCCTCAGGCCCCGGAAACAAATCCTCGCCTTCGCGTGGATTCGAACTCGTGACCATCGGTACGACAGTCGAGCGCGCTACCACTCGACCACCGCGTCCCACATCATTGTCTTCATAAAGTACATGTACGTGTGTCCAGGTGTCTGTTTCTGCGTCTGTTCGTGTTTTTTGTTTGTTTGTTTGTTTTATTTTTGTATTTTGTTTTTGTCTACATCTTTCAGTTTTTCCATAGCTTTCAAAATTCGGAATGGCTCCCTGAAATATTTACTATTTTGTATCCTGAAGTCTGTTTAACGCCTTGCCTATGGCAGCAATTAGAACTACCCAATGGTGGGTGGACGTGGAAAGAACGGGTAACAATGTTTTAATGTACCAACAAAAATTTAAGAACTCATTTCAGTTTTAGCAGCACATTTAGAAAAAAGTTTAAATGAACTGTTCGAGCAAAATACTAATTTGACATTGAGATTTAAGGCTTTGACTTTGAGTCTCTCTTGAACTCTTGTAAGGTTTCTAGTAATGAAGCAGTATTAACACACCCTGGGCCTCTACAGTCTATTATTTAAAGACCATGATCTTGAAGCTTACTTCAAATAATTTAAGAAATTTCGCAAGTAGATTCATTTTTGTTTCAATGAAATCTTTGAAAGATTTTACAGCGTCTGCTTACTGGAATAATGTTATTGTTCTTTTTTAAATTGTATATAATTTTTAAAAAAATCAGTTTCTGATACCTTCGAACAAAAACTTATAATTTTGATCACTTAATTCATGAGTGGCTACTTTGAGATTTAGATTCCGTCAGTTATTAAATTAATAAGATGAGTAATTTTTTAAAATTATTGTGTTAAAGTCAAAATAAAGATGCTTTAGCAATTAGAAGTTAGAAGGTGAATAAGTCATTTAAGTATAAATATATTTTTAAATTATTTACATACTTTAACCCCCCCCCCCCACCGTTACCCATTTATCTCTGTTTTAGTTTAAGGTTCGCGTCTTAGTTGGAGCAGTTGATCTTATTATGTTGGACTCTCTTCCAATCTCGCTACACTGATAGTTTATCGCAATTTTCATCTATATGTTCAGACCATTTAATGATATCGTTATAAGTGCCTGAAAGTTTTAAATTTCTTTTTCTGTTTTTAAATTTTTTTTTTTTTTTTTTTTAAATTGATCAGTGCAGTCTGCGGCAGTCATTTTCGTCTCTGCAACAGGAGCGACTGACAGGATCTTAGAAAATTTAGAAAATTCATCAATTTTTTAAAAAGTGCCTTTAAATGCAAACCAATTAGTGTCAGAAATGTACAAGTTTCAAGTAGTACAAGGATTGTGATGCTTATTAGAGAGAAATACAATGAATTGAGATTTTTTTACTCGGTGTTTTATCTATAAATAGATTGACTTTATTTTAAAAAAATACCTACTAAATTGTATTAAATCTAATAATCACTATTTTCAACTCACAACTTACCAAGAAAAACTGTTTAGCTCAAAGTCAGTACCGAATTGATGCAATCACTTTGACTCAGATGACATTCATTGCTCTTTGAGAATCATTGTCATTGCTTTAACTCTAACATAATAATATAGATACAACCAAATTTAGGCCTATATAATTAAAAATACACACATTCAAATAATTTAAGAAGTAGGCTTGGTTTAATTTTAACTTTAAAAAAAAAAAGTGAACTTCCTATAATTGCCATAAGATTATTAAGATTCTGTCATATCAATGAAATTATCGTCATAATCTAGCTATTGAGATACTACAAGAGGCTCTGTACTGTGTTACGTTGGTTGGTTGTTGACCCAAGGCTCTTCAGACAGAGTCCAGTGTAGTTGGGTGATCATGTGAGCAAGTCTCTTAACACTTACGGCGATAAATACTTGTAGTTTAATACTAGTTTTCAGTCAGTTTTGAGAGATAGTAATAATTTGTCAGATAAATCGATTTGTTCAGCTATGTCATAGTATAATGTAATTAACAATTGCTTCTATGAAAGTAATACTGAGAATTTCAAAATATCAAAACAATGTACAATGTGGTTTTGTGTCCAACATCAATACGAATGTGTGTATTATAATTCTCTACAATTTGTGCTCTTCTCTACAACATGAAAAGAACCTCGTATTTTAAAAAAAAAATAAAAAAATGTATTTATCAGAACTTCAGAAATTAACGATGAATTTATCGATTCATCGTTAATTTTTTCAACGATTAAAATTTTGATTAACGATTTTAAGCAAATTCTAAATTTGTAGATATAGGAACAAGTCTGAATCAATAAAAGGGACACAAGATTCAAAGACTGATGGTCAAAGGGGCATAATCGACAACCTTACACCAAGCCTGGACAACCAATTCCTTATCCTGGATCCCCCCCCCACACACACACTTCAGTTTTCCCTTCAAATGCCCTGTCCCTATCGTTTGTGGGTCAATTTAGAAATGTATGCGTAATAAAAGAACATCAAGCAGGTGCTTAATGTCATGCCTCTTATTATTATAATCGCGGACAGTTTGAAATTCCAAAAATAAAGCTCATGGAAATTACAATTTTTTTCTTCTAAACTTAAAAGCTATATCAGTGCTTCTTAATTATTCCCTTTAATGCCCCCCTCCCCCACTTTTGGAAGAAGAAAATCTTTCGCACCCCCTCCCGCACTACTGGGAATAGTATCATTTGTCTATAAAATTATTATAAGTACACCTCTGCCGAGGTCAAACGAGCGCCCCCCCCCCCACTTATTTAAGAAGCACTGAGCTGCACTATAAAAATAAATATTTAAGAAGCACTAAGCTATACTATAAAATAATAATAAAAAAACACACTAAAAATCCTTTCAGAAAACTGTGCTCCTCAAAATCTTCAATGCTATAAAAAATAATAATGTCTGCTTTCGGTGACCCGTCAAAACAGCCCCGGACAAAACGGCCCCGACAAAACGGCCCCTGACAAAACGGCCCCGGACAAAACGGCCCCGGACAAAACGGCCCTGGTCAAAACGGCCCCGGACAAAACGGCCCCGGACAAAACGGCCCCGGTCAAAACGGCCCCGGACAAAACGGCCCCGGCCAAATTGGCCCCGACATAACTTTTAATTAAGGAGATTTTTTATGTGCAATTTCTGAGCATTTGGGGGTATATTTTAACAAATTTTATATTTTCTAACCTATTTGTATGTATAATACTGCAAACTAAGATCGGAATTTTTAAAGAAACCATGATGTATGTACAATAAGCACTTAGGGCCGGGCGGTTGTGGTCGGACAAACAAAGTCGGTTGAGACTGCGTAACATTGTATGCCAATACGTGCCCCAGGGCATGGGGAAAACAATGGGTCTAATGTCTCACGAGCCCCGTCAGATTTCACTCGCTCAGTCTTATCTCTTCCTTTGTCCCAGGCGCTATGGTATGGGCCTGTCCATATAAGGTAAATATAAACTTTTATGGCCAAGAATGGCCGGCCAGACCTGACCAATTACATAGTGGGGATTGCAAAGCATTTTAAAAGAGCCGCAAGTATTTATAATAACATCTCTAAATCTAAAACACTTAAGGGTAGAAGAACGAAGAGTGGAGTTGTAATACTACAGCTAACAATGCCATTAAATTTTAACTTGGAAATACAATAAACTAATAACCGTATTCAACCATCATAGACATTTAAAATCATTTTGCCAATTTAAAAGAAATGCATTTTAAAAAGTGCCCTTTCTTCTCTTCTGGAAATTGTGTATGAAATAAGTTGAACAAAATTGGAAAAAAAATTTAAAAACTTTAAAATCCTAATAAAAATGGGGCCATTTTGTCCGGGGCTGTTTTGTCCGGGGCCGTTTTGACCGGGGCCGTTTTGTCCGGGACCGTTTTGACCGGGGCCGTTTTGTCCGGGGCCGTTTTGTCGGTGAACCTCTGCTTTCATATTCGCCTCAGCCGCTTACAGTTAGTATAAATCATGTTTAACAACCGTGTTATTTTATTACTTGGCCAGCATAATTTTTTTAACTGTACACGTTTAAAGCATAAATTAAACAATTTAGCAATAGAAAAACACATGTACGTTTCATCTTATTTTATGTGTAATATTACACGCTTAACTAGCCTATATGGTTTGTGTTTGGTCTTTCATTTCTATTAGAGTTTTGAATGTTGATATTGTTTTGGATATCCTTGTTTGTTTAGGCAACCATTTCCTCGCCTGAATGCTAGACGGGAAGGCAGTGGCGGATTTAGCTTTGTCTGCGTGGGGGGGGGGGCAGGAGAATTTCAGGGGGCGCCGCCAAATTTTACTAATACCCGAGCATTCCGTAAATACTAGTACTGATGGACCATTTGATGCATAAAAATCTTTGAAGGTATAATATTCAACGATTGTTTCTTCAAGGTTAATGTCGTGTTTGTAAATTTTGCATAATCTTCGAAAACAATCTTTATTTTTCCGAAGTTTGTGATGGAGCAATACAATATAAATAAATAACTGTGCCCCGAAAGTCATTTAATCGATCATCTATTTCTGTGACAAGTGTATCCAAGATAGTGAAGAACGTTTCAGATTTAAAGCTTGTAGTTGGATCATCCGCCCTTTCGTCTCTGCTAGGTTCGCCTGCCATACTTTACTTTTTTTGCATTTTCTTTTCTTTAAATTTTGTTTTAAAAATCTAGTTTGGAACAATTTTGCTTAATAAATGATTGACTGACATATACTTTCAGAATATAGTTTCAGATTTCAAAAGTTTTATCGCTTCTCATTTCAAAAAACTTATTTCTTCCAACATTGATAAATTGTTTTGCCAATGCAATGTCAAGACTCTTGCGCTGCAAGTAGTTTGATAACACGAAGAAATAATCCAACAATTTTTGTACAAATAACATCAGAAAAAAAAACTAAAGAATATTTTACTATTAACACAGATAGCTTCTGCTCTAACACTTTCTTTATAATATTCTGTTGATTCCCTTGAATTTATATCTTCTAGAGTGACTAGAATAGCAGAGAATGATCCAAAAATTGCATCAACTGCATGCTTACGGCTTGCCCATCTAGTATCAGAAAGTCATTTTATAGTAGCTACTGTTGATTCCTATTGAGATTTATGATGCTCTTTAAGAATTTGTAGACGTGGTAAACTAGGTGTAAAGAATGCACACAACCTTTCAGCTGTCCCCCCCCAAAAAAAGAAAAACAGCTGTATATCACCAAATTCAAAACATGGGCACAACAATGAACATAGATGGCATTGGGGGAAAGTGTCTTTAAATGAGTTTGAAGACCACTCTTAATTCCAGACATCACAGATGTGCCATCGCATGCCTGTCCTCGACAGAGTGTTATATCAATGTTTCGCTTTTGTAATTGGTAGTTCCTTTAAAATCTTCTCAGCAAATGCGTCAACATTGCTATTTTCCAAAGTATAAAAGCATGGCCGGATTAAGCCATCTTGTTGACCTAGGCACAAACCAACATGGGTGTCCCCCTGCTGCCTCTGGCCCAGATGCTCCACTGACCGCTGGTATGCACGCACACGCAAACACACACACACACACACACGCACACGCACACGCACACACACACACACACGCACACGCACACAACAAACAAACTAACAATTAACAACAGCTGTTAACACAAATGTTTGTGGTAATTTCATTCAAATGAAAGATACAATTTACTATCTAAATTTAAACTAATAATTAATTAAATATTTTTTAAATAATAGAAGAAAAAACTATTACATGTACTTTCTAAATATATTTTAAAGTTCTTCTTTCTCGTAAAGTTTTTGAGTGCACCATCAGCGTTAGTTGTGCACAAGTCTGCCCCAATCATCAGCAGAAATAAGGAACCATCTTGTTTCCTCTACTTGGATTTTTATACCTTTCAGCTGAGAAAAAAAAGAGCCCTTAGCCTTGATTAAACAGGTGTAACCATTATTTTTTTTTATGCGGAAGGCGATTTTTACATTTGAAAAAGTAAACTTGATGTTGTCTCTATCACTGAACGTATTGTATGACGATTTTGATGCAAGAAACTTGTTACGAATATATGAGTGGAACTTTCTTAGTTCAGTGTGTAAATTATTGTACAGATCTTCAGGATAAGCATTTATTAGTACTTAAAAACACTGAGATGTTTATGGTACATCGACCAAACAAGAAAATTGAACTGCTATATCATAATATGCCTCTTCTTCTCTACTCATCTCTGCCTCTAGTTTGTCAAGAATGGCATAGAAAGTAGATTTATGAAATTTTTCTCTTACATTCAGAGATACCTCAGGGGCATCACCATCAATGAACACTTTCTTTTACGATTAAGGGTCAAAGTTGACCTGGTTTTATTTCTTTTGCAGCTTCTTCAAACCTTTCGAATTTATTACTAGATTCAGGCGAGGGATTTGCTAGTGAAGAATACAAATTAGCACACTTATTTAAGTTCACGTGCTCATTTTTAGAGCTTGACTGACTCTGTGAAAATGTTGTAACGTTTCTTCCCAAAAGACAAGCATGGTAGAAAATTCTAATTCTTGCATCTTCTTTGCTATGTTTTTTGCTTCTCTTCTGGTGTCGCCCTTCTGTGACTGGTCTTCTTTTAAACTTATAAACATTATAACGCTTTTAAAAGCTGAGGATGAGACTTAAGAATAATGTGCGATTCGATTTTACATTTGCAATTTGCTAATGTCATATCGATTACGCATGTCTACTGAGACAATATACACATTTTATTTTGAGGACTTGTGGTGCCCCAAAATAAATGATACGTGCCCTAGGCGCGTGCCTTGTTTGCCTATAATGGTTAATTCAGGCCTGTATAAAAGCCTAAAAATCTTTCCACCACATGTTCAGATATTAAAACTGAACGTAAAGAAACTGACATCTAATCAATTTTAGATATATCAATGGTTTAATCAATAACAAAAGATAAGAATTGTGCAGAATTAACTTCATTATTAATTATCCCCGACAATTTAGATGCAAGTGATTGAATTAAATCATGGCTTAAATAAAGTTCATTTTTCTTTTCAAACTTTATGAATTCACTCTCTTAAGTGAAATCATAATAATTTTGGCTAATAAAGATACTATATAACGACAATTTCAAGTATTACTACAACTACCATCACTAAAGCAAGAATTTTCTGTGTCCTCTAAATGGCAAACC
This sequence comes from Radix auricularia, assembly GCA_002072015.1. Lineage (NCBI taxonomy): Eukaryota > Metazoa > Mollusca > Gastropoda > Lymnaeidae > Radix > Radix auricularia. Next base: position 186,536 of record MUZC01004703.1, on the reverse strand, counting down.
CTTTTTTGCTAAGGACAAAGTAACGTCTATAATTTATTTCAATACTTTTCTATTCTTTTTAACTTGGCGACGCTCCTGATTGATCAAACCAGATATTACTGTTTAGAAATTTAGCAAGCAAATATTGTCGTATTGCAGTTTAGTATTGATTAGAATTTTCGTGTTTAGCCATATTTTTTTCTGCTCTAGTGACAACTTTTTAGTGTTCATCGGGCGCGTCTTAAGGGGGGGGGGCATTTTAGACCTAACAGGGGCGCGGGGGAGGGAAGCCGCCCCCTGCCCTATAGCTAAATCCGCCACTGAGTAGTAGACAATCCTCTTTTGGTTTATGAGGCAAGAGCTATTACGCGACAATTTTTCTTCTTCTCTTTATTAGTTCACGGCCTGTTCTTTAAAACTAACTTTCTAGCTACCTCTTTTGAAAGTTCATTGTGTATGGCGCAGTGGCGGATTTAGCTTTGTCTGCGTGGGGGGGGGGGGGGGGGTCAGGAGAATTTCAGGGGGCGCCGCAAAATTTTACTAATATCAGAGCATTGAGTATATACTAGGGCTGTTAACGATTAATTTAAATTCAGATGTTAACTTTTGAAAAAATAACGATTAATTAATAATTAATAAAGCCATCTTGTATCAAAAAGTAATTTCAGAGTATTTACTGCTGATTCATATTGAGATTTATGATGCTTTTAAGAGTATGTAGACGTGGTAAACTAGAAGTAAAGAATGCATACAACCTTTCAGCTATGCCAAAAAAAAAAAAAGTATACATCACTGTTTATAGACATTGTTTCGATAGTGACCAAATTCAAAACATGGGCACAACAATGAACATAGATGGCATTGTGTGAAAGTTTGAAGGCCACTCTTAATTCAAGACATCACAGGTGCGCCATCGTATGCCTTTCCTCCAGAGATTGTGATATCAATGTTTCGCTTTTGTAATGTATAGTTCGCTTAGAATCTTCTCAGAAAATGGGGATGCAGCATTGCTGTTTACCAAAGTATTAAAGCATATAAATCTTTCCACAACATTTCCTGATTTTATAACTGGACGTAAAGTGACGTCTTATCAATTTTAGATATATCAATGTTTTAATCAATAATTACAGAAAAGAAATGTGAAGACTTAACTTCATTATCAATTGTAAAAAAATGATCCCACACAGACCATGAAGGTCCGTGGGAGCGATTGAAGTAGCGTTCACAAGTTTCATTGACCTCAAACGAGCAGGGGACTGTGTGGTTAGCACAATGCCATGGGGGCCTTGCCAGTCCCACGGCTCGAACTCACGACTTGAGTTCTTGCAGCGGTGCGGTTGTCCAGCGCGCTGTTACTTTGTCACAGATGACCAATTTGCCCTTGTAACTTGTTGTTGTGAGTTGCGCACGGTGGTATGTTTGATGTTTGCTTTTGTGGTATTAAAAGTTAGTGGTGCGAGAGCGTGAAAAAATGATTGTGTTGTTGACGTCATTGATATGTGTAGAAAGGGAGAGAGTTTTGGTGTGTTCGTTGTTGTTGCAAGTAGAAAACTGGATTAAAGTTTGTTGTCTTTCTAGCAGTGCCTTTATTTCTGTGTAACGGTAGTGTGTATGAATCTAGGAGCAAGCAGTCAAAGTATAAGTTTTAGGGACGCTTGTGACATTTCTGGGGGCCCGACCGGGATTACACGGAATACATAGACACTGCTGAAACAACGAGAATGCCAGTCAATACTCTGGAGGAAATATTAGCACTGGTGGATGCCCTTCAACTGAGAGGTGAGGAAAGGAGAGAGTACATAGAGAGAGAGAGGTACAACGAGCGAGAGATTATGAGAGAGAGATGGCGGATAGGGCGGCCGAGAGAGAGATGGCGGATAGGGCGGCCGAGAGAAGGATGGCGGATAGGGCGGCCGAGAGAGAGATGGCGGATAGGGCGGCCGAGAGATAGGCGGCTGAGAGGGCGGATAAGGCGGCTGAGAGGGCAGATAAGGCGGCCGAGAGAGAAATGGCGGATAAGGCGGCCGAGAGAGAAATGGCGGATA
>MUZC01004703.1:159219-184104 GCA_002072015.1 Radix auricularia | reverse complement strand
GTGTTCTTGAGCGCAAACGGTCAAAGGGCAAACGCCTGTGGGATAAGAGCCTAAACGCATCTGTTGGAGGAGAAAATGTTGGCCAACCCGTGGATGCCAGAGATGAAAAATTACCAAGAGGTGGTGACTACAAAGAAACTGGAGCAAGAAAGTTGGTGATTGTAGAAGGGTTCGTAGGATCAAATAAAGTTGAAGTATTGAGAGATACAGGAAGTGAAGTAGTGGTGGTCAAAAGAAAGTATGTGAGAGATGACCAATTAACTGGCGAAATAGAGATGATCAGAATGTTAGATACCAGGGTTATCAGAGGAGAAAAGGCGATGATAAACATAACGACACCATACCTGAGTGGAAGGGTGGAGGCGGTATGTGTGGAGAATTCTATAGTGGACTTGATTGTGGGTAATGTGTGTGGAGCAAGGACCGATGAAAACATGGACAGGGTGGCGATAGTGACAACGCGAGCTCAAAGAAAAAGAGAATGTCCTACTGCCCAAAGTAGTATCGCCAGGGATTGTTACAGGGAAGGAGTCGGGCCCATTCGCTCGGCTGGAGATAGACTTGTTCGAAGCAGTGGGCCACATCGTTGGTCCGCCGACAGAGAGTGTGGTGAAGGGAAGGTGAATTGTGGGTGTGAAAATCGGAGGATTAGAAACGTCAGCATGAGTGGAGGAGTTTGTTACAAGCGTGGTAGGCCCGGTCATTGGGCCAGAGACTGTCGCAGCGGCCAAGGCGGTGGTGCGGTGAGCTTTAGCGGGCGAGATCGTGGTGGTGCTCGCATGGACTTTAGAAATAGGAGAGGAGCCGGTGATAATAAATGCTACAAATGTAACAGACCTGGTCATTTTGCCATAGACTGTGAAAGGGGCATTGATTCAAGTGCGCTCGTTGTAACCGCAACAGCCCTGTGCATGTTTAGCGTGACCATCCTGAAGTACTTTAACACGGCTCGTTTTGCGCTGGCAAGGGTTCTGAGAATAGTGCCTGTTCCTGTTGAGAGTCACGTTCTTACAAGGCACAGTCATCCCTAGATTAATTTAAGTTCTATGTATTGAGACACTGACTCTAAAGAATATTAATATTACGTTCGTGTTGATTGTTGTGTGATTACTCTGTTAATATAATATTTTGAGTTGTTATAAGTCATAAATTATTGGGTTTGAAATGTATACTGATTTGTATGTAAATGCTTTGTCGATATATTGGAGAGCAATATTAATAGTTATTGTATTTAAGAGGAAATGGTAGTAGTGTTTAGGGATATTTGAAAGTATATGTCCATAGAATATGTTAAGAAGTAATCATGGTAATGAGTAAAGTTGAAAATTGCTCATTTGAGATTATGGAAATTTGTCGACCTCGAAAAATTTCTGGAAAGGGGGGCATATGTCACAGATGACCAATTTGCCCTTTTAACTTGTTGTGAGTTGAGCACGGTGGTATGTTTGATGTTTGCTTTTGTGGTATTAAAAGTTAGTGGTGCGAGAGCGTGAAAAAATGATTGTGTTGTTGACGTCATTGATATGTGTAGAAAGGGAGAGAGTTTTGGTGTGTTCGTTGTTGTTGCAAGTAGAAAACTGGATTAAAGTTTGTTGTCTTTCTAGCAGTGCCTTTATTTCTGTGTAACGGTAGTGTGTATGAATCTAGGAGCAAGCAGTCAAAGTATAAGTTTTAGGGACGCTTGTGACATACTTAGACCACCGTGCCCACTCATTATCGATTACTGTCGATTATTCAGAGGCAAATGATTGAACGAAATCAATATGCACATCATGACTTAAATAAATTTCATTTTTCTTTTATATTCTAGACGACTGTCCAAAGTGGAATCATAGTTGGCTAATAAACTTAAGATTTAACGAAAATTTACAGTATTTCTACAACTACCATCACTAAAGCAAGAATTTTCTCTGTGCACTCTGAATGGCAAACCTTGTTTAGCCAAGAACAACGTCAAGTCTATCATTCGTTTCAATACTTCTCTATTCTTTTCCACTTAGCGACGCTCCTGACTGACCAAACCAGATATTACAGTTTTGAAATACGATATTTAGCAAGCCAATATTGTCGTATTGCAGTTTAGTGTTCATTAAAAGTTTAATGTTTAGTTAATCTTTTTTTTTTCTGCTCTAGTTAGAACTTTTTAGTGTTCATGAGGGCGTCTCAGGGGGGCGCCGTTTTAGACCCAACTGGGGCACGGGGGGCAACCCACCCCCTGCCCTATAGCTAAATCCGCCACTGGTATGGCGTCAGTTGTAACTTGAATTAAATATTACCGTTCGTTTTTACTCAGTGTTTTCGGATGTCTCCAAACAAAATTTAGTTTAAAACAAATGGGTATGAAGAGGAAGCTTGTTAAAAAAATATATGTCTTTTATATACATTTGTAAAGTAAAGAGATTGTAATTACATGAGTCCTCAAACAACACATTGTGAGCCAGTGGGGACATTTAAGTCGAGTGTCTCTTCCCTGCAACTGATTGTGTTAAGATATAATTAAACACATTTTCATTGGGATATTTCATCTTTTGAAAATATATTTTATCGAAAAGCCTTTGTAAATAATAAAAATAAATACACGATGGACATTTTTGAATTTTTTGTAATAAATATTATTATATGCAGCGATTGGATTATAAAATATATAACAGAATAACGTAATCACTAGTTAATCTATATGATTTTTGAAACGTTTGTACAAATTTCCATTTAATCCCCGGTATTGTACATTAACATTAAGTACAGTCCTGGATAGCTGCAACTGTTACATTGTTTAGTTATTTTAGTGTGTCAGTGTCCTGCCATTGTGAAATACATTCAAATAAGACATTAATGTCTGTGTGGCTGAGTTGAAAAAAAACACCGCACATATACAGGAGTAAAACAAATACACACAGATGTCTAAGGGGCCGTCCATAAATGACGTCACGCGATTTTGGCCGATTTTACCCCCTCCCCCCTACGTCACGCGTCGTCACAAAATCGTAGACCCCGACCTCCAAAAGTACGTCACAAAACTTTGACCCCCCCCCCTCAAAATAAAAGTTATGTTTCAAATCACTTTTTTGTCATTTAAGTATTTATTTAGTGTAGGTCTACATTGTAATTTTGTAACACGCGTGAAGCTATGTAAAAGACATTAAATAAATTGTAAGCCAGTGATTCTCAAACTTTTTCTTATCAGACGACCGGCAAGAATTTTTCCATTTCACCAGGTATCATTGCATTCTTTTCCCGTTTTGATATGATTTTGTCTGTACTGATTTGATAGCAAAATGAGCCCCTACACAACTTAAAGCCCTATAAGATTAAGTATGATTTCGGCTTGTTTTATATATTACATTTTTATTTTTTTAAAAAAGTGTTTAGTTGCCAAGGCATAGCAAGACAGCTAACGAACAAGCAGCGGTAAATTCAAAAACCATTTGATGTGATTAACCTTCGCGATTAAGCTTGCTAATGTGGCTATTGATATTACAAGGATCATTGCATTGTTGATAGACCTAGAATATTTAGATACAAGACAATTCCTCAAATTGATTTCGATCTTCTAATGACAGTTTTCCGGCTAATTATATGCACATCAAAGGTATTTGATCTAAAATTACAACATTGATATCACATCTCATGTTTTATAAAAATTATTAGGTATGCGCTGGAAGAGGAAAATGGCCAATACTGTACGAACCCCACATTTGTGGAGGAAAGTAGGGTGCCATCTTGTGCGTCGCAAAATACAGTAATTCTTGCAAGTTGAAGACTGAAAAAATACTATGTAATTATTAAAATATCCAATATTATCATAACTTTTTTACCCCGAAGCTCACAAGTTGTTTTTTTCAAGTCTTTTTTCTTCAGGATTTCACGTACGTCACACAACAGTTGTAAATATAATGTCACCAATGGACGAGGCGTGTTTAAATTGTTGCATTCTCTTGTGCAATTTATAAACTATTTTAATGAAAAATACATGGCTACCGCTATCGGTATGTTTAACCAAGGGGTCAGTAAACAGAGGTAAATTATCTCATTTGGGGTAAAAATGGAACTCTTGGGGGGTAAACTGAATTATTGTGGGCATAGAAAATTCCGCTAGAATCCGCTACTTTTGGGTTAACAGTACTGTTAACATAAACTTTTATAATTTTAATATTTAGGTATCCTATTGAACTGGTCCGTTTTTTCAAACCGTTTAACCGGCCTTCAAAAAACGAAATGTTTTAATATCCCTAGATTATATTTAATTTGATGCATACAAATTAAACATTGACTATAAATCATTACTGTTAACTTATTTGTTTATATTAAAAAAAAGTTATTTAAAAATAATATTTTTATCATGTATTTTTTTAAAAATCCCTCAATTGACTGGCGCGCATCCCGTAAGAAAGAAGTCGGCGAACAGGGGTAAATTACCTCATCTGGGGTCAAAAAGGAATTCCTGGGGGTAATCCAGACTCATTTATGACACATAACAACCACTACATTCCTCTATAAGATATATTCAAATACGGCATGTGTACGTGTACGCTTGGAACATATGCCCACTATTGAACCGGTTCCTTCCATAAAATGCATTCGTTAAATTTGTCATCTATGTAGATTTCTTATTTACTTACTATACAAATACACCTAAATCCACCCTACTTTCATTTATATTGACACGAGTGACAATAATCTTAATTCCCCTTACTTGACTGAATCAAGTATCCTTTCTGTCATATTGAAAATTAATGATTTAAAAACTGAGTTCAGAAGAAAAGTTGTTTTGTGCTCCTCTCTAATTGCGATGTCGAGAATTGGATGCATACAATAAAGTTAATGAATACTTTTGACTAATTTTAAATGGACACATTTATCATTATATTTAGAATGTTTAGAGGCGTTTGACCAAAAACCAATCGAAAAAATATATAAAACTTAAAACGTTTATATTTGTATCAAATAGATTCCCCTCCCCAACCACCCCCAAATGGATATTCTGTGTCGTTTTGACTTAAAATATCTACATATAATCCTATTCAAATCGTTTTTAGACACCTGTCCTGTTTGTAAAACTCACCAATTGCAGTTTCCTAAGCTCATCATTAAACAGACGCACAGAATAATTCTACATGCTAGAAAGCACACAAAAGCAACATCTGTCCACAATTAACACAACTCTGAAACACGCAAACAAGGTTACTGAAAGCATAAGACTGAAAAAAATGGATATTTCATTTTCAATGCTAATTAAAAACGGAAAAAAAAAGTAAAATATTTTATATGAATAAAAACCTAGAGGCTTGAAATTTTCTCGATTTTTTTTTTTAAAAACAAGAACTTTGTTTATTATTGTTGTTGTTGCAACAAAATCTCGTGGAAATTGTGATCTAAGGCTAGGGGAGGTGATCTAAGGCTAGGGGAGGTGATCTAAGGCTAGGGGAGGTGATCTAAGGCTAGGGGAGCATAATCTTAATGTAATAATAATAATAATAATAATAATAAATCCATATGTTGCTCCATGTAATGCACCAATCTTTAGTTTGAATGTTTCTATTTGTAGAGGGTTGTGACAGAATGTTGATTTCAATTAGTATCGACATTTTGGTAGTATTATTATTTGTGTAAGTGAATACAGATCAGATATTTTAGTAACCTAAACCCTGTCGAGATGGGGTGACCTCTACGTGGTTCGACAGACGAGTAAGGTCGTGGTGCACATTGCGACCTTAAACCGACAAACCCCAGGCTTGGATAGCCGAAGGCCGTTGTTAGGCGTTAGGTGCTAGTCAAATATTATTACAGTCGCTGTACGGATCTTAGGCAAAGCATTTAGATGCAATGCCGATGATGAAAACCAAAGTACCCGTTGAGGGTCGGGTAACTCCGAAGCGACCGTTTCGTCCCCCTCAATTAACTAGCAACGCTGTTGAGCGGTGCCGGTTTAGGGCCAGGAGCGCCAGTACGGAATAGCAAAAGGTACCGCTAGGAAACGCTATTGGTCACCAGCTCTGAGGAAACCTTCCGGTGGGGGTTAAACCCTAGTTAGGTCAGTGATGATCCCCACGCTTTGCGGCGATCAAAACTATATAGACTCGTAAGCTTTGCCGTGGTGGCGCCAAAGTGATACTATGTTGATAGCGAGTCACAGTAGGTAAATTCCACACCTCCCTTGGGAGGCACACTTTAGTGGGAGGCGTTTTCGGCCCAGTGCCCTGGACGCCCAGGCGGCCGCTTGTAGCAGCGACCGCTCCGGGGGGGGGGGCTTCTCAGTCTTTATGTCCCTTAGGGGACCAGAGGGTTGAGGGGGTTTTCCGGGAAGCCCCATGAAGAGCGCAGGCTCGGGACTGCTGATTTTCTTCCACCTGTAGGATTTTCAGTAACCTAAACCCCTCGGTCAGTTTGTGTACCAAGTGTAACACCAACAGCACGTTGGATCACGGATCGTTTGCTCCGGTGATTATCCGATATGAGAAAGTGGGGCAATTGAGATCCACCCTAGATTAAGACGTAGAGTGGGTAAAATATAAATGATTTCACGTGTGAAGCTCCAGTTTCTAATTCTAATGAAGATCCCTTTCAAGGACAATTGCTTACAATTATTTATTGCAGAAAAATGTATTGTCAATGTTCTTTTGTGGATAGAGATCTAACCTGTTAGCATGTTATTCGTCTATTAATCTATAACTATAAGCCTGATTGCAGTGTCACCCACATTTTGTGCTTGTGACAGGGGTAGTGTGGGCAGCTTTTTGTGTGCACTTTTCTAAAACATGTAATCATGGTGTGCACTAAAACAGGTAATCAGGGTGTGCACTAAAATAGGTAATCATGGTGTGCACTAAAACAGGCAATCATCGTGTGCACTAAAACAGGTAATCATCGTGTGCACTAAAACAGGTAATCGTAGTGTGCACTAAAACAGGTAATCATGATGCGCACTAAAACAGGTAATCATGGTCACACTGATAACAGTGAACATAATATCCACTGGGTACATATTATAGGACGACTTGATGAAGATTAGAAATGTTCAGACTCCAATGCACTTCTCTTTATTAAACATAAAGCAACATTTTTAAAAACAAAAATAAGGTAAAATGTCTGTTTTTTTTTGTTATCATCAAACCCCTACAAGTTTGTAAAGTGACTGGATGAAATTTGTTATTACTTGGAATAGGAGCTTAGTGCTGCAGGGTGAGACCCACTGATTTTAATCACTGTCACTGTTTGTGTATCTTACAGCGTTGCAGTCACCCTATGACCTGGAGGAGGGAAGAGAGATTGCTTATCCCAGCTATCAGTAAATGACCTCTAAACTGACCACTGGTCAGCTGAGTCTGGTTAAGTTATGTGCTTCACATGAGCGTTAAGTTATTTGCTAGATAACATAAAAATAACAAGGACATCAAGCAATAAATGACAGTTGTTTGTTGAATTTGGTTTATTATTTAGTTTCAGAATATAAATAAAGATTATCCATCTACAAGAACAAACACAGACACAATGTGCCCGCAGCTTTTTATTATTATTTAATTGACAAAATTCAGATATGTAAATATAATATTTTATTTTTTGTATTGAAAAGTAAGAATTTGGAGCTGTATTTCCAACAGTTTTGTCTTCAAAATAATACTGAAGGTCCAATATTCTGTCCTTCACAAAATTTGCATGAAGGGAGCACAACTGATTGAAAAACTAAACAAAAAGATTCAAGTTCAAGTGAAATATAAGTCACTGAACTATCTAAGGTACTGGTACATTACAAGAACGTTTTGATATATCAGGTAAGAGTGCACTATAAGAAGGGACTTTAATGGTAACAAAAGCCTAGCAGTGGGGACTGTTGTGATAAAAGCAGAATGGATTTTAATAATTACGCATGAGCACAAACTCACCAACCAAAATCCTTCCATAATGTTGATACACTAAAGTTTAACCTAATAATTAAGGGTTAGAATAAGTACCTCTAGATTAGGGGGCTCCAAACTTTTCAGCCGGAGGGCCGCATTAACTGTCAAACAGTAGTTTGAGGGCCGACTACACTCAATTTTGTGGTAAATTGCATGTAAAAAGTGTATATTTTGTAAAGATTAAAAGGTCTCCAGGGGCCTGATGAGATAATTAATTTAAACAACCAAAATAAAATATGAGCATCTATATAGATATTTCAATAATTGGACAAAAAAAACAACAAGATAGTATAAACTATGTGATATTTATTAGAGAGAGAAATGTTAATGTTCCCCTTGTAGCATGATCACCAAGTACAGGTAACAATAGAATCTATGGACACCACGGAAATTAACAATAGAATCTATGGACACCATATACAGTTATCAATAGATTCTATGGACACCCTGTACAGTTAACAATAGATTCTATGGACACCATGTACAGTTAACAAAAGATTCTTTGGACATCATGTACAGTTAATAGATTCTATGGACACCATGTACAGTTAACAATAGATTCTATATAAATTGCTGAGAAGAAATACTCCTCCCATTCATGAGTTCCTTTCCCAAACACAAATTCTCCCAAAATAAATATTTACATACATTCATTTTATAAACTTCTTGTAAAAATCATACTTAGTTTCATGTTACCCTCAATAAAAAAAAATCAATGGAACACAATTTTTCCCACTAACAGACGTAATAATTAGCAAAACTCTTTCTGTCAATAACACCAGATTGAAAAACAAATAATTTCTTGTTACCGATTGTTTTAACCTGCACCCAAGATTGTAACAGACTTTCAAGATTATAACAGACTGCTGACATTGAGGAATAATTCTGTCAGATTTTACATCCCACGCTATTGAAAAATTAAAAAAAAATATATTTGTCAAAATTAATAAACAAATTAAAATAAAATGCCACCAATATTTATAATAAAACAAAGAGTGCAGTGAAATGTGAAGTAATGTGTTCCATAATTTCACGAGTGACATGAAATAAAACTAGAGGTTGTCTTGCATCCTGTGTTGACCTTTGCCTTTACAAGCTTCCAATGACATAACCACCAATGAACTTTATGTATTCATCACTACAACATATTATCATTTAGATGCATTTTTCATTAAGTAACGATATTAAATAAAACTTCTACATTAACTGAAGCTTATCTACATGCCAATCACAGCATCTGAGATATACAGCAAGGCAAATAAATAAACAGATAAAACTTATTCAACTGTTTTGCATGACTTGCAAGTGAGATTTTTTGGGGTTAATTTTGTAATACTTAATATCATATTAAAATACATTAAATGTGTCCCTTTCAAAAATGTATCCACAACATCAGATTATACCCTTCTAAATTGATATTTATAACAAGGACAATACTTTCTATATGGAGGAAGTCAATAAACATATCAAACATTAAATAAATAATGGAACTGCCACTTAGGAATAAAATTTAACACCGGTTCTTTAAAAAAAACAAACCCAAAAACAACTTACTAGCGTATTATTTTAGTTTATAGACTTCATTTGTTTCCGCATCATTACACATAAATTACAACAACAAAACATTTCTTAAATATTAAGAAATATTTTATTTCTAATGTTATAATATTACAAGTATGCCATCAGTCTATAACTGAAATTCCCATTTTAAGAGTCATCAGTTAGCTTAAAAAAGAAAAAAAAGGAATTCCTGTTGTCCAAATCAACGACTATGTATTCCCAATACTCTTTCCAATGTCAGTTATATGGCTAGTGTATTTCTTTTATACTAAATGAGATAAACATAAAAGTTGATAAATGTTAAAGTACAGAAGTTGGGCAGTGGTGGGCAGTACATGTGCGATTCAAAACAACAGAGCCATTTATTTAAGCACTCAATTGATGCCCCATGGGATTTTAGAGTTAAGAGTACAACAAGGTTATTTCTGCATCAGGAATTACAAGTCGTTCATCAACAGTCTTGGGTTTTTATTTAAAAATGATGTAGCAAACTTTATACATTTCAAAAACCAGTGTACAACCATCAAAGTCATGTTTGTTTACAGGGTGAAGAAAGCATGAGAAAGAAAAAGAGTTTGATTACAACATTAAGTATAAGAGGAGATAAGAACTCAGCCAGTTATGTTCCAGGCCCAATCCAAAATGCAGACAGGGCAAAGAGCAAAAAGACCACACCGCCTATAAGTGTCACTGAAATGAAAAACAGAAAAAAAAAAAAAAATTATGTCATTTCATGACACAACACAGCCATGGCTTCAGTCAACACAAACCCGGCTGATCACATTTACAGCTTTTGTTGACACAAAGCGCATTAAAAAAAAACAAAGCGCATTAAGTACCCTCATGTTTTTGTAAACACCTTACTTATACAGATGTATTGAAGCAATGAAGATTTGAAACATTCCGATTCATTTGTCATTGCGGGTTCAGACAGCTTAAATACAATCCATCCCATTAGCAATATTAGCACTCAGTCATGCATAACTTAAATTTGTAACAGATGCTGGGATATTGCTTACATTAAAGTTTAACTTGGTTTTATTTGTAGCTGTAATGTCAACCATGGATAGATGTGAAAAATCTCCAAACGGATTTTATTTTTAATTTATCAATATTAATTCTGAGGGGCGTGGTGGTTGAGCGGCAGCACCCTTGGCTGGCTTACCAAAGTCACGGGTTCGAGCCTCTGTGAAGGCTGGGTCTTGCTCTCATGTCTAAGGGTGACCCTAAGTCAACCCAGCTCCAAATGGATATGCCATGGATTTAAACAAATTGTGAACGCTGCTTCACTTGACCCCTAGGCCAGCATGGTCGACAGGGGAACTTAACTTTAAATTTACTTTTTAAATGTTAAATCTCTCATACTTCAAATCTGAACCAACTATTTTGAAGCCTCAGAATATCTTGTGGAAACATTTAGTTTTAAATAAAGCAATGAGACTTTTAAATAACAACAACCTTTCCACTAAACCAGGCAATTCTGATTTTTAATATACTTATGCTTAACATGTGACTATATATCTTATTGGAACAAAGGTCATAAGCAATCACACAGTCTATACCTGTCCTGACAGATATCCTTTGAGCAATGAACCTTCCCCCTAACACAGCAAGGCCTGTACATATTGTATGACCAAGGATGGCTCCCAGAATCACACCAAATACATTCTGAGGAAATCAAAGTGATATAAGAATTACCAACTCTATGTAGCTAGTGGCAGTATTTTTTCATTTTAAAGATCTTACAGAGTCGTTCTGTATGAAACTCAAAACTCATGACAGTTATAATAATTTGTTATTTTAGTTTTAAACAAAGAAAAATAAAATTGTAGAGTTATGCAAAAATGTATTTTAAAGTGTCTTCTAAATACATAGTTCTCAGATAACAGCCAGTAATAGTTAAAATAACTCCAATAAATAACTCAAAAATTTTCATTTTTTATAGATAATACATAATTTTTAAATGTATTAAATCTTTAGTTTATGTAACAGGTTTGACCTTAAATATGAATTCAATTCATGATAAGGGGCAAAAAATAAAGTGCTGTGTCCAATCTTGGGAGGGATGTGGGGGAAAGGGTGTGAGACAGGGAAAGAGGAATATGAGTTTTTAAAAAATGAGATGCTTATCAAGTACAACCAATGATTTGAATGGGAATATGATTTCTTAGTGTTGCCATTGTTTGGTGTGTTATTGACAGTAGCATTTATTAACATGCAGATAATCACTTAATTTTTTCAATTGGTGGATTGAATGGATAAATTTGATACAAGTTAACATGCCTAATTAAGAAACATTTTTTCTTAAATTTGGTTCATTAATTCATTGGCATTTACTAAGAATAAAACAACTTACCTGTGACAGTGGATCATTTCTTTTGTTGCTGATGATTTTATATAAAAGACTAATGAGAACTTCCAAAGAAGAAAATTTCCCCTCAAATTGACTCACCTCCCTAGCTCCCAAGATTATAGTTGCAATCTGTGATCTGTCCCCCCACTCAGCTAAAAAAGTCAGCGTAAGAGACTGGAGAAAGACTGTTGATAATATCCCAGAAACAAATCTCCTTCCTGGTGATCTGATTATCCCTGTCTCTACATCCTGTGTTGGTGTGTTCTGTTTCTCTATCTGTTAACACAAAGATGGGATCTAACATTTTCTCATACATAAGTCCTTTTATATGTGAACAAGAATACTTAAGAAAATTTTCTAGTTGGTACAATTGCCATATTTTATAAATTTCTTCTAATATGCTGAAGCAAAAAAATTTCAGAATGCTCTCCAAATCGATATTAAATGTGCAGCTGATCTAGATACTAACATAGATTAATTAATTAAAAAGAAACTATTTGTAATAGTTCAAAAATTGATAATAAAAAGAACTCAAGACAAGGGAAATGGAAGGTAACTTCCCATCACCCCACACACTAAATTTGTAATTAAATATAAAAAATATAAAAAATTGCAGTTGACCACACACTTTCAAAATAAAACTATTTAAAATATCTTACAACTAAAAAGAAAAACCTTTAAGAAATATGGTGTGTAAAATTATACTATGGAAAAAACGCTTTATCTCTACAATGGAGACAAACTTATTTTTGAAAATGATAAAAATTTGTCAGTGCAAATAACTCAATTTTTGTGAGCTCTAACACTTTACAAGGCATCTCCAAGTGCAAGTAACACACTGAAGATAATTCAAGGGCTTTTTCAAAGAAAACAGTAAATAATTTTGCCATTAATAAATATTATATATAAACAATAAATATTTATTCAACATTTTCTGATGGATTTTAAAATTTTATTGATTTCTTTTTTTTTTTGGACAAAAAGAAAAGGGTCAACACACCAAAAACTAAATGACCTTTGCATTAGGTCAGATCAGTAAATGGATTAGTATAATTTGTTTTAGGTTACATGTTTTATACAAAATCAATGCATTAATGGCATGAAAAGAGTTAGGTGTGCATATTACAATCATAGAAGAATAACACAGCTATAAAAGAATAAGCCACAAGTTTTAATGAAGATGAAAGGAGGATGATGTGTTGTCCTCCAGATTTTTTGTAGAGGTGAACATTATTTTAAGAAATTAGTGTGGAACCAAAAATGATCTAAATATGATAAAAGACTTTAAAGTTAAAAAATGAACTTTTTGTAATGGAGCTAATTACTTTTTTCCCACTTCTCATAGTAAACTTATAGGTAGCTTCACCGGCAGAGGGAATGTGAAAGTACCACTGCTGTGTTGACAAAATTAATGCTATGAGAAACACCAGGATGTCAATCACTTCAGCATTAAGAAAAATATCAAAATTATTTATGGTAAAAATTTTAGAAAAAAAGGACTAAAAACAAAGTAGAAATAAGGTTGAAAGGTTAGCAGTGAGGATACATTTCTTGCACAATTTACTCTTAAAAATCCTTAATGTTATTGAATATTTTAGGTCCATTGTTAGATTAGGAATTAACGATAGCTGTTTTTATTTAAACATATTAGCTCAGGCTATCTTAAGATATAATATTTGTTAAATATCATAAGGCAAGCAAAGAACATATGCATTTTAATTACAAAAAATCCTTTTGAACAGAATATTATTATGGCCTATGCTTATTTATGGTTTATGACTGTCTTGCATTTTGATTAGAACTTTGACTTTGATAGTGTGTTGTTTTCCTGTTTGTTCAGGTAACCCATTCCATGGTAAAAATGTTATCCTGACAGTTAAAGGGCAGTACTTTTTAAAACTTTTACACTAGAACTAAGGGATGAACAGATAAGCTAAGGGTAACTATGAAAGACAATGGAAAAACTTGTCTGTTGTAGATTTTCTATTTCAGTGTTCCCTGATAAATTAAATTAAAACAAATAATTTAGCAGAATTATGCATTTTTAAATGCACATTTTTTAAACAAGTTTAAAATCCTATGAATCATAACCCCTCTTAAAAAAAATATTAGCTTTCACTCAAGCTTAAAGAAACAATTAACGTTAGAACCAAAAAGGACATTTTTAACCTCTTAAAAAAACAAAAAAAAACAACATGTAATAGTAATAAGACTAATAGAAAAAATCAGGGTGACCCATTTTCTCAAATACTTTCTGCTAAATGAAGTTGGGTGCCTTCAAGTGTACAGTTATCAAATGATTGTTATTTTAACACAAACCCAACAAAGTAAGATAACATGGCAGAAGGACTCAAATTTAAAAAATATGCTTATGGTTAATTGCTATGGTCTCTTACTATTAAAACATTTAATACAACTGTGGAACTCACTGGATGGGCTAATAAACAAAAAATCCATTGTGTTTCAAAACAACACTGAATTATACGTGTCATATTTGTTGTGAAAATCTGTTTACGTACTATTCAGGCCCCAAACAAAAGACAGAAAGTATCAAGAAGAAGAAAATATTAGTAGAAATTAAATAATAACAATATAATAATAACTTTGACTTTTTCCTCTTCCTCAAGCAATTGTGCATGCAGCTGAAAGAAAGATGAGCACATTTCATCTCTAGGATGAATAATACTAAATTTACTGCTATCAAAATTTCAATAAGAAAAGGATTGACAAAAGTACAGAACTTTTCAAACGGACATTAAATTCAATATCTTCTGCAACAGACAATACAGAAAAAGAAAATAAATTATTTGAAATATAATTATTTAATTACTTGAGTGTTCCAAGATCAATCAATACCATTCTCAGTGGTAATTTAGGAATAAAACATTAGGAAAACTAATTTAGACAATAATGTTATAAATATTTTGAAATTAGCAATAAAAAAGGAACTCATTCCAACATACATTTTTTGTAAATTTATTGTTACAGTTCCATAAATCATTTACCAAGAAATTTTTCTTTAGACTTGAAAAAATAATTTTTGTTTTTAATCTAAGCAAACTAGTTTCAGATAATATTCTTTGATACCAAAATAAGTATTTTAAAAAACCCACACTTTTAAACATAGCTTGTCAACTATATTCTGATTGATGTCAATATAATTAATATAAAGAATGTAGTATTAGGGAGATAAGAGAAGAGGAGAAACACAAAGTATTTATAAAATGTCCTCACCTCATCTTCCCTGCGCTTGAGATCAGCCTGTACCTCCTCATATTCCTCTTTCCCTTCATCATCAGTCATATACCAACCTAAGGAAAAAGCATAACATGTTCTTCAAGTCAAGTTTTGGGGTTTGAGTTTGTTATTTTTTATACTAAATATACAGTGATCAATTGTTGATTCTCCTTGAGAAAAATTAGGAACACTGATAATTTTATGAATGAATCCTTTCACCCTAATGCAAACAAATTGAATTCCTTATCTATTTAAGATTAACATTGTCTGTCTATGTAGATCACTTTCTTTGTTACAGGCAGTTACTTAGTTGATTAAAATTCTTGTCAACTGTTTTCCTAAGTGAAAACTAACGATTTTACTAGTTTATTACGAGTTTTGTAAAAACAGTTTTATTTGAATCTAAAAGGTTTTCCTACCTTCTCTCAACATCTTCAGACCAAAAATTGCAAACAAAGCAGAGGATACATAGTAAGTTAAAGCTCTTGGTATAACTGTTGTGGCATAACCAACCATAGCTGTGAAAGTGGTAATGACAATTTTGTAAATGCAGTGAAATAAATATTTGAGCATTTAGCTTTAACTTTTCATGGAAACTTATTATGGAAAAGCAGGTAATAGAAAACATTTTATCATTCATATTCTATAATAAAACAAACGTTAAAATGAAGTAAATTTTGGGATAACTAATATGCTTAAAAAACAAGAACTTATAGACACTTTAGCCTTTTAATGTAAGTTTAGTCAAGGGGTTTCAAATTCACAGCCTGCAGCCCGTTACATGACAGCAAAGAATGGTACTGAAATTAATAATCCCTATTTTAAATTAACAAGCTATATTTCTTTCATACTTCAGAAGTGACTTCATAATTTGGAGAGCCCTTTTGGACTACTGAAACATCATCAATTTTTTTTAATTGTTTCAAAATCTCAATACCTCAATGAGACACATTTACATTGTTTGGTAGAGTCAAGAAGTGGATGAAAAATGCAGTAGCTTATTCATTGAGCTTTATAGAGTCCAAGACCTATGTTTTCCGCACTCTCTCACATGCATAAAAGGTATTATAAATAGCTAGCAGGTACACTTTGTTCCCCCCCTCCCCATTACCCCATAATGATAATAGATTTATTAATAAGTCATTCTTTAATCAATTTAAAACTAATGATACTGTTCGTTTTAAAAAATGGGTTAAATAAACGTACGTTTCTGTTCTATGAGCATGACAAATCTTGAAATAGATTTAATAAAATACTTTATTGTAGTATCTATTATGTATCAGTGAAAAAATATGCATTTTGTGTGTGTGTCTTTTCGGCTCCCTGTACCAACCAATTGCTGAGGTAAAGCTGGGGATACGTCACTTGGTTGAGTACATCAGACGTCATTTTACTAGAAATGATGAGGAGTATGCTAAATCCTGGGCCATAAGAGAGAGGCACCAGTTACCAAATTTGAGTGATTAAGAGTTAAAACTAGTTATGTAGAGAGTGAGATAAACATCAAAGCAGGAAACCCATCCAAAGATCGCATGTTGCATGCAGGTTTTACAAATGACTGTCCAGAAAAGCAGTCAGTTTAGTAGCAAGGCCTATCTAGCCAACAGAGTGGCAGAGTGCATTTCTGACCTGATAGACAGACAGTTAAATGTTATGAACAGTTACAATCAAATTTGTTTAAAGAAAGCTAATATTACCATGCATATTCCTGGAAGAATATTTCACACTGATGCCAAAACATAGCTAGCCCCCCCCCCCGGTCAGCAGATATTCTACCAGGAGTGATGCCATTTTGGGTTCTGATCTAGTCTTTGAGAATTTTAATAATTACAAGGCATTATTAATGACAGGGGAGAGAAGTGAACTTGTGTTATATGTTCAAAGAAATAGAAAAGGAGGAGTGGAAAAGAACATTGGCAGAAATTAAATTCAAAAAGAACTATTGAAACATTTGCCTTCAAAGTGGAAGACAAAGCTCAAACTGTGCTCTTCAAATAGAGCTAATTGAGATGTAATACAATTCTGAAGAGATTTTCTGAGAGCTCCTCTTTGAGCTGAAATTTCTTCATCACTATAAACTTTAATAAGTCAAAGCTAAGGGTAGTTACGGCTCAGCATTTTTGAAACTTGTTGAGAGTACATCTAACTTTCCCATTTAACCCAAATGTTGCCCCGCTGTGAAATTCTTCAGTTTTCAATTGTTATTTCCCTTTTAATGCACACTTGCTTGTCTGACACCTGACTCTACCTGATGCAAGCCCTAGACAATTTGAGTTTTGACCCCTAGTCTAGTAAAATAAAGATAAAGTTCAACTCTGTAATTTACTGCAATTTTTCTATTTACTTTGCATTACATTTGATATTAAAATTGTTCTTACCTGAAAGAAAAGTCATGAAAAACAAAGCAGCCAAAGCTCCCATAAGAACTGTAAGCCTGGAATGTGTCATAGCCATAATGGCAGCAATAAAAAATGTTTTATCCCCCAGCTCTGAGACAATAATGACTGAGAGAGATGCGATGAAGCCATGGGTTAATCCAAGATTATCCTTGTCAATTTTCTTTATCAACGAAGGCCCATCTTCTGACTGTAAAACAGATTGACGAGGCCATAATTATTTTAGGTTTTAATTAATAAGTAAACAAATAAATTTTGAACATAATGATCTTGAGCTCTCCATTTTTAAGTTTCGTTAAAACAACAGTAAGATTAGGAAAAAAAAAAAACATGACCAACCTTCAATTTGCTTTTACTTTCCAAATCAGAATTATCTTTAGATTTATCCTCCTTGCTCCCTGAGTCCTCATCAACATGCAAAAGGTGTTTACTACTAAAGTGAAACTCTCGAGATGGAAGTACAGAATCTGACAGCACTTGTCTCACTTGACCTAATATAACCACTAACAAAACAATCATCAAGACCCTAATAGGGTTGAACAAAACGGTAGCACCCTTCATAGTGATGAAAACAAAAATATTGTGATTGAGAAGGTATCAAAGGCAGCTCAGAATGTGGCTAGCTTTGTATAAATATCATTTATAGAATTGAAGTGAGTACACCTTTTGGTATGTCCATGAGCCTTCTAGATTCTTTTTCATAACTATTTACATGTTCTATATGGACCAACATGTGGAATAAGAACTCCAGGGGTGATAGTGCAGGCAAATATGACCTGTGGATTCACATAAATAAAACCTTTATTACAAATGTATGAGACAAAAATATCTTAAAACAATTCTTTCATTTAAGATCAAAGTGTAATAAATGCATAGAACTAATGTGATGTCGAATGACAATGTGTAATCAAAATAAAATAAATATACCTTGCCATCC
This sequence comes from Radix auricularia, assembly GCA_002072015.1. Classification (NCBI taxonomy): domain Eukaryota; kingdom Metazoa; phylum Mollusca; class Gastropoda; family Lymnaeidae; genus Radix; species Radix auricularia. The sequence continues at coordinate 165,726 of MUZC01004703.1, read as the reverse complement.
TAGCTATTTCTGTCTTCCTCATTTCTGATTTTATAAATACAATCCTTAATTATCAAAAAGCATACTTTTCATTTTAAAGTGTCAGGCCAACTACCCAATATAGCTACAACTATTTCAAATATTATAGGTGCCCAATAATTGGTTATGACATAAATGTTTACATTAGGGCTGCGGAAATTAACGATTAATTTCTCTATTAATCATTAAAAATTTTAACGATTAATCGACCCATCACTTACAAATTATGGGAAATCAAAGCGTAACAAAAAATAAAAATAACGGCTGATAAATAATAAATGATTGTTCAGCTCAGCTAGTTATATTGTCTATGAGACCCTACTCATCACTTGAACCAAATAATGCCAACACACTTGTCTTTTTGAGAAGTTGGTTAAAAGATTACATATAAAGGAGACATTCCAGTGTTATTTTGATTTTCAAGAAAAACCTTTAATAATTGTTACTTATGACATCATAAATTTTAATTTCTGGTTATAAGTTATAATCAGAATTAACACAAAGTTAATTTTTCAAAAGTTAATGATTAAATTTAAATTAATAGTCCTAGCTTACACCTACCATTCTAGTATCAGTAGATGATTAATATGTAAGAGGGGTATGAGTGAGCCTGACAGAATGTAGGCCTAACAAAACGAAGGAACGATTTTGGCAAAGAGCCTTCGTCAACGAACAAAAAGTGTACACAAATCAAACAGGATAAAAATAAAAACTTAGCTAAGGTGAAATCCAAAGAGTGAATGGGAGCAGTAGTAAGAGAAAGAGAATAGTGTGAGCTTATAGCTTATATATTATATAGGAAAGAGGAGTGGAACCATTGTTAAGTCAGTTAAGTCACTAAGGCGTGACTAAATGTTTTTGTCTGAGGGCACACTGAGTAGATGAGTAGTCTGAGTCCCAATCTAATACTATATTAGAATTAGAGTAAATTAGACTATACTAAAATAACTAATTTATAGATTATAGACTACTAAATTATAATTTATACTATACTATACTTAATACTATTTACTATACTATATAATATATATCAAACTCATCCCATGCCCATAGTCAATGATAATCACGGCCTGTCGCTCAGTATAGTAACTATTATAGTATAGTCACTTAATTAATCCAATTTATCTAGGCATAATACTAATAAATAAATTAAAATCTCGATCAGTATCAGATGATTAAAAAAAAAAAGAATTTCAATAATCATTGTCATTATTTTTATATAATATTATTATAAATATTATAATTATATGATTATTTGAAATATTTGTGGCTTGTGATAATTTTAATTTAATTATTATTAAATTATTTATTAATTTAGTAGTAGTAGATGAACTGTAAAAATATTTCAATAAATGATTATTGAAGTGGTATTGTTTGTGGCTAAAATAGTACTTTTGAAACTTAGGAATACAATTTAATATTTATTAATATGACAAACCTCTAACTTTTAGTAAAATCCCTCGAAAAAATAATGTCACTAAAGCCTTCGCAACATCAACATGACACGCACTCCACTAGGTTACGTCCCTTTATTAGTAAGGGTTCCCTATTCCTAAATGACACGTGATTAAAATTCTAAATTCATAATTCTAACAAATCAAACAGTAGCTAAAAGCAACAAAATATCAATGAACATTATCTAATCACTGCATAATTATTTTTAAAAAAGTTAAACCGGATGAGTTACATGAATTTATTATTAAAATATTTTAATTTATAATAAATTCTTTCAAAACTAAAACTTTTAAAATTGATTGACCTTGATAGAAATTAGGTCAACTTTTAATTTTAAACTAAACTAAACTCGGCTGCTACTAACATTAGCCATTAGTGACATTAGCATTAACTCAGTCTGAATTTAAATTAAGTAAGTGTAAGTTACTTTTAATTTGTAGGAAAAATTCTGGAAAATCAAAGCTTATATTTTTGCCCTTCTTTTAGTTATTACTACATGTATTATTATTATGAATATGTAACATCTATTATTAGTAAAAAAAAATTAATTAGAATCCTATTTCCGGGTTGCGTAGGCGTAGGGTGAAGTGGGCGTGGGTAAAAGTAAATGAACATTTTCAAAATCAAAAATTTAACTTACAAAGAGAAAAAAAGTTCCAAACAAACAAAGAACCTGCCAGTCAAGGAGATCTCTTGGTTGTAACCTCTTAGTCTTAAGCGAACAAATAATACTAAAATTGGCAAAGGCTAAGGCCAAGGCTAAACTAAAGCCAATTCAATGAATCAAAATCAATGAATATAAATTATATAAATATAATTAATCTATAAACTATAATATTGGCATTGGCAATATTGCACTGACTCTGACACTTAGACTTAGGACCTTAGGTTAGGGCCAATCCTAAGAATCCTGGTTCCAAATTATTTTGTTTGTGTTATCACATAGTAGTTTAGACCAGTTTGGGAAACCATGGCTTGTGACTCGTGAGTGACGTGAGCCAGATTTGGTGGCTCAATTGATGGTTGCATCTGGCTCTCAGACAAATATTTGATTATTAAAAACAAGAGTAAAAAATTTATGGCTGTAGCTATTGAGAGGCTAACTATCTATAAGCAAGTCTCTGGCGTATGCTACGCTGCAGGTGGTATCTACTAGTAGCATATATTTGGAAATAAAAAAACAAATCTAAAACTAAAAGTAGTAAAAGCAATAGGCAGGACAGTGGTGGCTGACCTTTTTAAGGCAATGTGACCAAAATTCAAAACACACTTATTTATAGCAAAAAGTCAACACTCCAATTAAACCCCAAAAGGGGTTTTGGCTTAGCAAAACAATACACTTCTTTTAAGACTTAAACTTAAAGAGAAAAAAATAGAGTGGAATTTTCAACAATACAAAAACACTTTTTATTAGAGCTACAGGATATAGATTGGTTTTGGGTAATTATTTAGACTTGGAGCACTTAGGTTATCTCCAAGTCTGTTTCTTGTATTTCTTGTATCAAGTCTGTTCGATATAATTCAAAGCTGAAAATGGCTGTTCACACACATAAGATGATCCAAACAAAGTAAGAATAGCGCCCCATATGTTTTCATTGATTGAAACTTATTTGTTAGAGAATTTCATGCTGAAAAGATTTAATTTCTATAACTTTACTATAACTATTTATTATTTATTGTGCTGTTCTGTGTACTGTAATCTCTTTATACTCCATCTTGTCAAGTGTTGCAGACTGATCAGAGAATTTTATTTTCCATCTAGAGTTTTTTTAAAAATTCCAATATCTCCGTCTCCATAGCCAGATTTTTTTGTAAGGAAGAAAGATCAAGGTCTTAAAACTTAGATTTATCTGGAGAAGTAAGGAACACATGGTTGTTTCCATCTGTTGGAACTGTAGAAATATGTCATTAAAATTCTCTTTTGCAACTGCTATAATGCTTGAAAACTTCTTTAGATTTCCTCATGACTTGTAGGATTGTGTGCGAATTGTGTAGGATGTTCTAGATTCATCTTTAGATTTGGAAAATATTTCAGCTTCCGAATTGCAAGATCTCTTTCAAAAACATGCAGTTTTCTTTTTATTATTGTTAAATTGCAAGACTCCCTTTCTGCTGTTTTCCCAAGCCTTGTAGTTGCTTCTTCAGTACATTGAAGTTTTGTATAAAATCTTATGTAAAAAAAAATTAAAAGATTCATGATCTTGATCAACACTTAGGAGCTCAAGCCATTATGTAATTCATCATTTTGGTAACATCTTTGACATCTAAATTTTGAAGCTGTTCCTAGCATAAAGAGCTTCTTGCTGAATGAGACAATGAAACTGTATAACTGGATGCTTTGTTTCTTTTGACTAAGAACTTTATGTTGTTCACAACATGCAAGACGCACCATCACTAGTAATTGAAACTTCTTCTTGTGGCTTATATCTTGTTGCAAAAAAGCTTCGGATCTTGCTAACTTGAATTTACTTAAGTCAAAAGCCTCCTTATATCAAATTAATTGCTAAGTCCCAGGAAAATTATGCTCCTACTACGCCATTTTCCCTAAGTCGAAAACTCTGTAAGTTGATTTTTTTCAGGTCTGACTGTAAATATCTATTCCTTGTGTTATGTTGGGCAAAGATGCCAATTTAACTTATTCTTCTCTCATCTTATCACAGAAAGCTTAACACAAAAATGTTGCTGCTAGCCTTGCATTGTTGTATATATCTTTGCTGTCATCAGAGCACATTGAGTAACATGTCATCTGAGTGAGATTTTGAGTGAATTTTTTCCTTATTTGGAAAGTCACAGAAAAGAGAATTTCTCCCAGACAACATGACCTCCTTTATTAAATCTCCACCAGAGAGCGGCGTAGGGAAATTCAAAAGCATGCCATTTTTAGATGGTTTATTTTAGAAAGATAATTGCTAAAACCAACATTCTGGTAATCATAATACCAGATGCATAATCCAATAATTAATTAATTGAAACGTTCAAGAACAGTCTAATACAGTGGTGGCGAACCTCGTGTAGTCGCATGTCCAAATTCAACCAAAACCCACTTATTTATGTAAAGTCGCATCCCAGCTTGTGAGGCTGTTGTGAGGTGACTGTGGCGTGTGTGCCATAGGTTCAACATCACTGGTCTAAAACACCTATTTAAATTACATGGTATCATTTTATTGTGATTATTGCCTATTAAAAAGTAATAAATTAGTAGCGTGCCAGCTGATGAGGCACTGTGTGCCGGCTGTGGCATGCATGCCATAGTTTTGCCATCACTGGCATAGGGCCTAATGTTATGTTAGACTAATGGATGAGTTTGTGCCATCACTGGCATAGGGCCTTATGTTATGTTAGACTAATGGATGAGTTTGTGTCATCACTGGTATAGGGCCTAATGTTATGCTAGACTAATGGATGAGTTTGTGCCAATAAAATGAACATAAAATAAAAATAAAATCAACTAATGCTGTTTCAATCCTAAATTACATAAATTTTGTAAAAAAAGAGAGAAAAAACCCCAAACAACTCAATTATTTAAAGCTACTAATAGTACTAATGTAAACTGAATACACAAAATATGCTTAAATTAAACTCTTGATTTTTAATTTATGCAAAAACTTAGAAGAAATCCCCTAGAAAAATGGAACCCACACAAATAGCCTTGCCTTACTAACAGTAACAGTGAGTTAAATATCCAAACAATAAAACCGATTTTGATCATTTATAATCAGACTAAAACTGTGCAAGATAGGCATAAATAAACTCCTTCATACTTTAAAAAAAAAGAAAGCTTCTGGTTTGGTTCAATTACAAGCCAGATTACTCTAAAGGTTTATTTTTCAGATATTAATCTAAAAAAACACAATATTACTAGACTTCTCAAAAGTCAAAAGCATTTGATAAAGTTCCTGATTCTAGTTTACTAAATTTTTTTTAATTATATTGGAATCCTTGGTCTTTTACATCAATGGATTATAGATTACCTGTCTATTAGGCAGAGAGTTTACATTATACTTAATAACTGGATCTATATCACCAATAATGTTAAACACAGGAGTTCTACAAGGTCCCATAATCTTCCAATCTACATAAATGATTACTTAACAGCTTCTCATCAGAAACTAAAGTGTTAGTTTATTTGCTGATGATTGTATAATCTATAGAAGAAAAATAAAAATAGTAGGGCTGTTATCGATTAAATTAAATTTAATAGTTAACTTTTGAAAATTTACCGATTAATTAATCGATAATTTTGTTAAAGCTAGAAATAAAGATGTATGACGTCATTAATAATAATAATAATAATAATAAAATGATTATTTATATAGCGCTGTATCCCAGCAAGGAGCCGGGCTCACAGCGCTTTAAAAGGAAATAAAAATACATATACAGTGGAACCCACTTACCTCGAGCTCGCTTAGGTCGACCACCCCATTAAGTCGACGTTTTTTTTTGGAACCGCCAAATTCTCTCTTTGTCTTAGTATTTTCTCGTCGTTTAATTCGATTTTTTTAAGTCGCCGAAACCTCATAACACGAGCACAAAAAAGGTCAAATTTGCCACTTAACATCGGTTAAGTCGATCCACATGACCAATCGCAAGCTTTTGAAAATGTTTCACCAGTGTCTGCTGGTGACGTCACAGCCCACTTGCTTTTTGCTCTGTGTTGTTTTTGGTACCATGGCAATGCGATCAGCTTGCTATGTGTGCTGGTGACGTTTTCGACACAGCCCACTTGCGCTGAGACATGTGTTGCTAACTTAAATCGCCAGTTTCAGAGATGTGTTGGAGAAAATTAAAAGTTTTTATCGATAATCGACGTTGGTTTTTATTTTAAATTTGTAAATTTCTGCTGTCAGTTGGTGCACATATACCTTCTGTTGTTAGCAAACATGTATGTACAATTTTATAGCATGCCGATAGCTTCATCAAACAAATAACGGCAATGCTGTTGTGTTTAAAAAAAACTTCAAAAACACGTGCATGAACATTATCATTTATTAACGCTAGTGATGGGACGATACCAAAATCATAGGCTGCTTACTG
>MUZC01004703.1:145068-158530 GCA_002072015.1 Radix auricularia | reverse complement strand
AAAAAAATAACTTAAATATTTAATTTAATTTAAAAGATATAATAATGTTTGGGGATATATTTAAACATAAGTAGTTCAATATAATGTCTATGAATTTTATTATTTTTATTGTTAAATAATTAAAAACAAGTTTTTTTTTATATCATTGTCCTTATAAAACAGGTTATTTTAAAGTTTACAATTCCGGAATATTTTAAACGGGGAAGTTTGTACTGAAAAAAAATATTATAACATTAAAAAAAACTATTTTTAATTATTTATTAATAAATCGAAAACACATTTCTTTAATTTTAATCACTATTTTATCGATTAAAATAATTTTAATCGATAAAATAATTTACCGATTAATCGAGAAATTAATCGGTAATTTCCGCAGCCCTAAAAAATAGTAATTAAAAAAAAAAGACCTAGATGAATTACCCAAAAATTGCTTTGGGAAACTATTTCATTCATGCAAACAGATAATGCAAAGTACTGGAAAAAGAAACATAGGCCTATACAAATTCTCCTTATTCCCATCAGGATTTCATGCAAGAAAACTTGCACTTACACAATGTCTACATTCAAAACTCTTATAAAGATGCATCACTAGCTAGAATGTATGGATACGCTAGAATGCAATAATCTTCAGCTTCAATTTATAAGATAAAATAAGATTAACTGCAATTTAGTGATAATAACAGCGGATGACTCTGAGGAAGAATATATCATACTTAACTTGAATTAAACAGTAATGTAGTGTACATAAGATTAAACTTACCTATATGGGATGGAAGATGGGGTAGAAAGTCTTCAGTGGTGAGTGGAAGTGTAGAGGGCCAGAGAAAAGAATAGAAATCTGAAGAAATACCTTTATTTTTGTAATGTCAAATATGCTGTCCAGGTCTCATAATTCTAGGGTTCTGATCGGCCAGCATATCTTGCAAATTGTCTTGAGACCATATGCAATAACACATGCTGTGGGGAAGTGTTTACAAGGACAGGTAGTTCCATAAAGAAGTGATTTACACAGAACTAATTTGTTTAATCAAAGGGGGGGGGGAGTGTGGGCAAGGATAGGTAATTTTTCCTGCTTAGCCAAATAGGGTAAAAATTTATATTTTCACCAGGCACACATAAGAAAATTTTAAGCTGAAAAATAACAATTTCCCTTGGCAGCAGGGAAAAAAATCCTGTTGGTACAACTAGTGTGTGTGCTTGAAAAGTTAAAAAAAATATTTTGAAATATTTGTATTTGATTCTGTAGTGCTAGCAAGCTCCATATAATGAACTGTTATGGGTAGAGAATGGGGGGAAAGAAATGATCTTTCCATTTGGGAAAATCTAGGCAAATTATGACCACAAGCATTGATCAGCCAAACTAGTGGAGATCTGAGACCTACAAAGGTCTAAGTCAGATTCTTTAGTAGCTCTACAGTTTTAAAAGTGGGTGGGACATCAGAATATATATACCGGTAGATCAGGGGTGCAAAAAATAAGTGTGGAGTAAGCACTAATTAGGATTTTTATGAAATGTGTTTCTTGACTGTATGCTTTGTCAAAAAACTTAAATAGATAAAATGTTCATGCCTCACCAGTCACCGCTGTCATTGTTTTAATATTTATTGCTAGTCCATATTCTTTTGTGACTTATTTTTTAGTCCACAATTAAAATTCTCTAGATATGTATGATTGTATGGTGGTAACACTGTGTTCAATAGGCGCACATAATTAGATGCTTAGCATTAAGCGCCAAAAAAAATTGAAATACTCACAAATCATCATCATTGCCTGTCGTCCCATCTGGGGCATAGGGCACAAACAAAGACTCTCCAGGCATCCCGGTCCTGTGCCAATCTCTCTAGCTGTCCCCAGCTGCGCCCACTCTTTTTGGAGTCTGTCTGCAGTTCCCTTCTCCAGTTTTGGGTCGACCTCTTTTTCTCTTGCCCTGGGGTTCCAAGTGAGGGCTTGTCTCACAATGCTGGATGTAGGCTTTCTGAGGGTGTGGTCAATCCATCTCCGCTGACGTATTAGTTCTTCCACTGGCTCTTGTTGTGTACGTTGCCAGAGGTCCTCGTTGGTGATGATATTGGGCCAGCGGATTCGGAGAATTGTTCGGAGACATGTGTTTATAAATGTTTGAAGCTTTTTTGAAATGGCTGCTGTAATCCGCCATGTTTCAGCTCCATATAGTAGGACAGGCTTTACTGTGGTGTTGAATATCCTGACCTTGGTCTGGAGGGTCAAGTTGTTGCAACTCCAAACTTTTTTTAGCTGTTTATACGCTGTTCTTGCTTTGCCAATTCTCACTCTAACATCAGTGTCTGTCCCTCCCTGCATGTCTATGATGTTACCGAGGTATGTAAAGCTATCCACCTCCTCTAGATTTGTTCCTCCCAGTGTTATTGGGGTGGTGCTTGATATATTTATTTTACGGACTTTGCTTTTTCCCTTGTGGATGTTTAGGCCAACACAAGAAGAGAACTGTGCTACATAGTTAGTTTTCTCCTGCATCTGTTGCTGTGTGTGTGATATTAGGGCCAGATCATCCGCAAAATCCAGGTCATTAAGTTGTTTCCACAGTGTCCATTGATACCATTTCTCTTCACAAATACCATGTATAAATTATTTCTAGTCTCTAGTCGTAACTATTGTGGCTAATTCACAGTTCCTTAGTCTAGAAATAGAATTATTTAATTGAAAGTAGATTATTAATCTCAATAAAATGATTATTAATCTCAATAAAATTTCGACTTAAAAAAAAGAACAACTTAACCCAATGATATTTTTGAAATAGCTATTATAATAATAATTATATTCACAGATAAATTTATCTTTCCAAGCAGTATGCAGCGCATAGATCCTATAGTACTTACCACCAGGTCCTGGCCAGAACTTGTGGGGAAGGTAAGTAGCAGAAAATAATGCAACTTTTAATAAACTCATCAGGTAACCAATTTAGCCTCTTTAATTAAAGTTTAAAGTTTATTATAATAGGCAAAGAATGAATGATTTAGCATTCATGGCATGTTGAAGATTTTACTCTCAGTTGAAATGAACTGTAATTTCTTTAGTAAGTTCTGCTTTTCTAAAAATAAAATTTGTCACTTCAGACATTTGATGAAGCGGCAAAGAAAATTAAAGAAGACCTCCCAGAAGCTGAGGTATGTGTATTGTGTTGTACTGATATTTTGACTTGAGAAAAATCTGCTTGTTAAAAAGTTTGGTCTTTCAAAAGTAAATTACTTTGATCTTTTCCATAGTTAATAAACAGAATTTATGTCATAATGGCCTAAAAGTTTGAGTAAATTTAAAGATTTAATAATTAAATTCCTGTCTCTGGTAGGTGGTTCAAATTGCTGTAAATTCCTGGGTGACTATGGACTTCCGTTCTCATAGAGTGAGAGTGGTTGTGAATAAAGATGGAGTTGTTGTTGAACCTCCAACCACTGGATGAGACTAAAGGGAAATATTAACACAATCACAAAGTCAAATGATTTGATTTCACAGGACTCTGCGTTTAAAAATATGATTGGTCAAGCTTTAAATTCGGCACATTTACTTTACAAATTATAATGTAATTGAACTTTAAATATAATCTATAATAAATGAGACAGAATATAAGATAAATGAAAAAAAAAATGAATTTGATTTCTTTCCTATAAGAAACTAATATAGAAGGCAGCAATCATTAATTTCCAATGTTATATTTTGTATTGCTTTTAAATTGTTAATTTGTTACTGATTCAGGAATAATTACAATTATTGTACTGTGATAATTTATTAACGTGATTACAATTTGATAATGTTTATCACTACAAATATAATTTTATTTATTAGTTTAAAACTTTTGTTTTGTGAATAATTTTTTTCTTAGAAATAAATAATTCATTACATTAATAATACCAATGAATTTGATTTATTGGGCAAATTAAGTTGTTTTTTTTAATTTTCTCTAAAGGATTGAGGATTTACCTATTTAAAGTTTATATAAGAGTACATGAAATTTCTATTTTATCTGTTAACAATTATGAGCTTATGTAAAATATTGTTAAATTTTATTCACATAGTAGTAAGTGATAAAATGATAGCTATACCATGTGACTTTTTAAAAGTAGCATTTGTCTTTCCTTGTGCAATAACAGGACATATACCTGCCACAGTAAGTTCATATAACAAAATTCTAAGTTTTTTGTGAATTTATTTTTAAATAACGCTTTATTTAAACTATCCATTCTCGAAGTAGAAAGGAGCCAAACACATTTGTTCTCCTGAACTCTGGATAAAATTATTATGTTGATCAAACCCATAAAAAATTAAAACCCTTTTTTATTTGTTTAAAATAAAATATATATTTACTTTTAAGAATCTCACATACCAATTGGTTTGCAATCTGTTAAAAACATGGTCTCTTGCTCTAATTAAAAAATTTGGAAAAGAAATTCCTACATTAACCATGATATATTATATTATATTGGCTTATTATTCATAAAGAATCTGTGTATAAACATTAAACATGCTTGATCAGATTTTTGAAGTGTAATGTCAGGAAATAGATATTTTGTCTGAATGAAGCTAATGGGAGGTGATTCACAATATATCAGAAACCAATAGTTTTAGTCAATGTTCCCTTTAATCTTCAAGGATATCTGACTGACGCCACACAGCAGTTTAGAATTACAGAGCAGCAAAGTTTGATAAGTATGATAAAATGATTGTTTGTGAGGTGTACAATTTCAAACAAATATGGATGTGCTATTTTGCACACGGACCAGTGAACATTAGAAGGAACTTTGGTTGTAGACACCAGTATTTCTATTAGAAAAACTTTAACGTTAAATTCTGGTGACATTTTTCCTATCTAGACATCTAAGACTAGCAATCATAATAAAAATTTAAGAGCTTAAAAATGCCCCAGCAAGCAGCTGGGAACACATCGCTTTACAAAAAAATAGTAACATACATTTAAAAATGCATCCAATTTAAAACATTTTTATCATTATTAAACAAAACTTAAAATGACATGATGGTGCACATAAGTTTAAGCTATGACATGATGGTGCACATAAGTTTAAGCTATGTTTATCAGTCAGAGAAATGTTTCTAGTGTAGTCTTGAAAACTTAGTAATAATTATTTTCTTTTGGCATAAGAAAAATCAGTCTTTTCAAAACATATACAGTAATGCCATGATAATGTTTTTTTAATATGATATACATTTAATAATAAAATGTGATTTATATTTTCCTCCTCTGCCTTTGAACAGAATAACTATTATTACCATTACTATTATCCTGTGCCATTTTAAAATGGAAATATTTTAATCGATATTCCTTATGAAACTAATGAAATAAAAATTATATATAACACTGAATATGTTATTAAATTTTGTTTATTTTGATCTTGAACTGTAATATTTGTTCCGTAAGAGTGCATGTAAATGTTATAACAACAGATACAAACTCATCTCATACATTTCATTATCAGAGTTTGTCTGCAGTGTTAATTAAAACAGCCTAGGACAATATTTAAAAGTGACAATTATATCTGACTTAAATACCTTTAGAGCTTTAAATCTATCTTCAGCTGTGGCCACAAAAACATTACAAAAAATCTCTTTTCAAAAGAAATATACTGTAAATTGTAAATATAATCTATATTACTATTAGATAAAATATTGTTGAAAAGCAGAGAGCTCTGAATGCATTTTTTCCAGATTAAAGCCTACAGTTACTATGTTAGCACAAGCAGGTTTTAAAAAATCTACATAGATTTGATTTTAAATCTGAGAGTCTTTTTGTGGTTGTGTGGTTAAAACGTGAACTTTATGTATTGTTTGACCATGCTACATTCCCATGTCTTTACTTTTGCTTGACATTTTAAGATATTTTATGCTGTGATGAGTCATTAAGTTATTCATGAAATATTTTCAAGTTTTCTAGTATCAATACTAACTGCCTACTGTGTATTACTTCGCAATAATTTGGCTAGCATCAATGACTTATTTTTCACGTGTACAAAACATGTTGGTCTTTTATTTAGTGTTTAAGAAATATCATATCTGTTACAGATGCTCCTTATATAAAAGAAGATCATTGTGATCTTTGATATCTGTTATAGATGCTCCTTAGATATAGAAGATTATTGTGATCTTTGCTCATCCATGGTTTATGTCTAGTCTTGCATTTTACTAGAGTTTTAAATGTTGGTAGTGTTGGTTTTTCTGGTTTCCTCAGGCAACCCAATCCACATCCGAATTCCAGATGGAAAGAATGAGAATTTGTATGTGTTTGTTCTTGAATGTGTTTGTTCTTGTATGTGTTTGTTGTTGTATGTGTTTGTTGTTGTATGTGTTTGTTCTTAAATGTGTTTGTTCTTGTATGTGTTTGTTGTTGTATGTGTTTGTTCTTTTTTGTGTTTGTTCTTGCATAAGGAATAAGAAACCAGAAAAGTGTTTTTATCCCTAAGACTGAGGGAGTTAAACTGGCCTAGGCCAAACTATACCCCACCAGACCAGAATATACCCCACCAGACCAGAATATACCCCACCAGACCAGAATATACCCCACCAGACCAGAATATAACCCACTAGACCAGAATATAGCCCGGGGGTTAAACTGGCCTAGGCCAAAATATACCTCACCAGACCAAAATATACCCCACCAGACCAGAATATACCCCATTAGACGAGAATATACCCCACCAGACCAGAATATACCCCATTAGACGAGAATATACCCCCACCAGACCAGAATATACCCCACCAGATCAGAATATACCCCACCAGACCAAAATATACCCCATTAGACCAGAATATACCCCACCAGACCAGAATATACCCCACCAGACCAGAATATACCCCAGTAGACCAGAATATACCCCACCAGACCAGAATATACCCCACCAGACCAGAATATACCCCACCAGGCCAGAATATACCCCACCAGGCCAGAATATACCCCACCAGGCCAGAATATACCCCACCATGCCAGAATATACCCCATTAGACCAGAATATACCCCACCAGACCAGAATATACCCCACCAGGCCAGAATATACCCCACCAGAACAGAATATACCCCACTAGACCAGAATATACCCCACCAGACCAGAATATACCCCACCAGACCAGAATATACCCCACCAGACCAGAATATACCCCACCAGACCAGAATATACCCCATTAGACCAGAATATACCCCACCAGGCCAGAATATACCCCACCAGACTAGAATATACCCCACCAGACCAGAATATACCCCTTTGACAACCTGAGGATATATAGTAAAAAATCATGTTAAGCCTGGTCCCTTTTGGAACTCAGGACGTGTTAGCGCATTTTCGTATTATGTATCAGTACTTATGTTAGATATCAGCATTATGTAGTTATCAGTAATTGTGTTTAGATTTTAGACATATTTTTATGAATTTTCTTGTGTAATGAATATACCTGACATTTTTTTAATTTAAAAGTCATTTCTTTACATTTAAAAAAAAAAATTATTTTCTCTTTAACCTAACTACAAGTCACCACAAATGATGAAGTAAAACTCTCTAAACTTCTACACATATTTTAATGACGTCAACTAAAAAAAACACTAATTAATTCTTTTGCACGATTTCACACCACTCTTGAATGCTTGAAAAACTATGTATTCGACTTCCGGCAATGGCGCCCGTTCCTTGTGCCAGTGTTAACTCTCGATTCGCAAAGTTTTTTGGTAGTTTTAACGGGGTTTTTTAACGGATCGAGTAACTGAGTGTTGATGCACCAATGGCAGGTCAGGACATACAAAAAACATATATACATCATGGGTCTAGGACTTATGGATCCTGTGATCATGGTGATGACAGACAGACAGACAAAACGGGGGCAATAGCGATTTCGACATCTCGAAAATGCGCTAAAAATGAATGAATGCCTATTTAGATATTCTATTGGAGTTTAAGCTTTGTCAGAGAGCTTAAACGCATTTCTAATGTAGGAAAGATGTATTATTTACAATAAAATCATAATAATAAAATAATTTATTTTATTACTACGTGTGATAGGTTGGTAACTTTTTATCTAAATTTACAGACTACACAAATAAAGATGAAATTAACAGGTTTTTTAAACAAATATATTGTTCTATATTTTTTAAATTAAAAAAAAAAAGTTTACTAAATCAAGCAATAAATGAATTGATTATTTAAAATAAAAATAAATTAATTGCGATAGGGACTACAGTTGTAGCTTTTAATAATAATGTAATAATAATATTAATAATAATAATAATAAAATGATTATTTATATAGCGCTGTATCCCAGGTAACAATACATATATTAATTAAATAAACATTCATATCATACTTCCTCGCTTATTAATCAAATCATTCTGTTTAATTATTTTGAGTATGGCAATTTTATTGAATTAAATTATGTATATATGTTTTTTGTTTGTTTGTAGTTTCTTTTTCTCTCCTCTCATACATTTGAAATGTTACAGGCAACAATGATTGAGGCCTTTCTTTATTATAATTTTTTTATTGTTGCAATAAACTAGGGCTGTTATCGATTAATTTAAATTTAATAGTTAACTTTTGAAAAATTACCGAATAATTAATCGATAATTTTGACTAAAACTGAAAATAAGAAGATGTATGATGTCATTAAACTGAAAATTTCATAAAATGCCCATATCTTAAGTATTTAATTAAAATTTTTTTTTTCAGAGATATATTTAAATATAAGTAGTTCACTTTAATGTCAGTGAATTTTAATTTTGTTATTGTTAATTTAGTAAAAAAATAATATTTTTTGATATCATTTTCCCTATAAGAACTACGTTTTTTAAAGGTAACATTTTATAAATCTTTTTTTAATGGAGAAGTTTGTACGTAAAGAAAAAAAAATATTATAACTATTAATTATTAATTTTTTAATAATAAATTGAAAAAAATGTTTAAAATATTTTACTTAATTTTAATTTCTATTTTATCGATTAAACTAAATTTAATCGATAAAAACTTTTACCGATTAATCGAGAAATTAATCGTTAATTTCCGCAGCCCTACAATAAACATATCCTGGCACCTTTCCCCTTTAAAAATGTATCTGAATAAACGCTGACGTCCAAAATAATTTAAAGTATAGGACGACTAAAAGTGTGGGAACGTCGTTTATATGTAGCTCAGTTTGCCTTTGAGGCGTCGTAAGACATCCCAAAGAAACCTTTGTTCAAGTAGTGCAATTAAAAAAAAATCAGTGCAATTATTTTTACCTGTGTTACTTTTAAAACAGTACGGTCATCCTTACTGGATTATGCCGATGTTGGATTGTCCGCTTTCCATGCATTCATCTATTGTTATGAATCACGGATTGTGTTCTGTTTTATCTGCATTCAAGAGAACCTCTGACCTCGCCGCGCCCTATTATTTTATTTTAAACCAACAGTATTTCTTTTGAAAGGCGTAATTTTAATTGAGTTGCATAAAGTTGCAAATAGTGACAACCTTATTGCATTAGGCCAATCTTTACAAAGTTGACGAACCGGATTCCGCAACTTTAAAAACAAATTCTTTAGTCACTATAACATAAAATCCAATACGACTAGAGCGCAAACTTTGTCAACCATGAAAGGCCATGATAAGTTTTTACAATTCTACCCTACAAAAAAAGTTAAGTACCCCAGTGGATCCATGATTAATCTTCAGTGAAACGGTCAAATGCCAAGTCACAAATTAGACAAACTGCAAAGCCTTGTGAAGCAAAAGAAGGGATAAATTATTTACCATGGTGGAAAGGAAGTTCTAAATAAAAGTCGCCTGCCAAATATCCCGAAGACGTGTCATGGCAACCCACATTTTGGTGGCCACATTGGCAGAGATAAGACAACCACAATCTCTGAACGTTGTTAATCATTGTTATTGGAATAGAAAGACGAATGGCGTTCACAAATATATCAAAGCCTGTCAAAAATGTTTTGTCCTAAGGACAAAAAAATCATCAAGAAGACACAAACACTGAACAATATACCAGTGCATACCACACCTGCACATGCCCCAACCAGGTGCACTCCTTTTGAAATTATGTATGGACGAAAAGCCAAGCTACCTACGAATCTCAGGCCCGTGGAACATGGAACAGTTTTACCATTAATTCTTTGGACAATGTCAACGCCGATTTGCTGAACCGCATACAGCAACTCATAAAATGCTCAATCTAACAGTGGTTTTCGAGCACATCTTTCATAATTCTTTCAAGGAAGAGGTTGAAGAGGATGGGGGAGAGTAAACACCCTTGTCTGACACCAACAGTGGTCTTGAACCTGTCTCCCAGCTTGCTGTTGTAGAGTACTGGGCTGGTTGCTCTGTTGTACAGGTTCTTGATCACTACAATGAGGTTAGCGTTAATGTTGAATTTGTGCATGGTTGCCCACAGTGCCGCATGCCCCATTCTGTCGAACGCCTTTTTAAAGTCTATGAAAGAGGTCGCTCTGGTGTTGGAGATGTTTTTCACATATCACTCGCAGGTTGAAGATCTGCTCCGTTGTGCTCCTACCTGCAGGATGGAGCACAACCTTCGACACCTTCTGAAAATAATGGTTCAAGGTATCAAATTTCTCTATATAATATAAGATTCAGTACCTGTTTATTGTAGCAAATGAAGTTTAAAAAAAGACTGTTCGCCTTTCTCCATCCCCTTCTTACCAAACATCATTTCACTTGAACCAACATAGCTCCCGTCCTTATATTGTGACACATTTTTTATACCACGCCCACCTCCTGCGTCACTTGGTTCGAATATTTAGGGAAGAAAGAGAACCTTTTGTAAGTACTTGGAGCAGGGCGGGAAAAGGGAATGGGGGCCAATGTTCTTTTTAAGGTGCGTGGCCGCGCAGATGTCTGACTGACACAGCGCAGCAGGTAGAATAACCGCGCAGCAAATTTTGTAAAATAATGCACACAAAATGGATGGTGTGCAAAGTTGCACTTGAGTTTTTATACTTTGCACACGGACCGACGAACCTTGATGGGTGCGCCAATAGTTTACCGCTCTGGGGGACACCAAAGCTTGGGACGCCTCTGACTATACCTTTCCGTCTGTGAACCTCAAAAAAAGTTGGGAGATGTTTATAAAAAAAAAGGTAATAAAATCTAGACCTACTGTTAAATTAGTAAATACGTACAAAAAAGGTGGGAGATGTTTATAAAAAAAGTAATAAAATCTAGACCTATTGTTAAATTAGTAAATACGTACAAAAAATATTGAAAAGAAGTTACTATATTTAACCTACTAATACTAATCCTAGATCCATCACTTTTGTATTTTCCTGGTTGGATCCGCCGTAGGCTATGGACCGAGCAATCGTGCAGCAGTGTTGACACGGAACGAACAAATAAAACCGTTCCAATGTGTGGGTCGTATTCTTATCTGTATTCAGTGACCCGTTGAAGTCCCTACGTGTAGTAGGGAGTCGGTATCCTGCGTGGCAAAAAAAAAAAAAAACCACACACATCTAGCCGCTGGTCTCGGAACAAATGGCAGTACCATTACAAATTGATGTTAACATTCACCTTGGTACCTAAGTTGTTGGTGTTTGCTTACATGGCGGCAGCCAATCTAAGCTGAAGGACTGTAACAGAAAGAAGGTCGACAGTTCAGCCAATGAGTGTAGTGACTAGTTGACATTTCAGGAAATAGGAACTACTAAGTACTTTTAAAAACAAAATGTTTCTAAAGGTTAGTTGACGTCGTGTGTAGTAAGTTGACATATTGTGTAGTGAGTTGTCATCTAGTGTAATTAGATGACATCTAATGTAGTTGGTTGGCATCTTGTGGAGACTGAAGTTAGTTGACACTTTGTGTTTTTATTTGACATCTCATCGAGGGTTATTAGTTGACATGTTATGTCAACTAAATGTCAACTTGTGTTGTTCGTTAACACTTTGAGTCGTGTCGTAACAAAATGTCATTTTTAGCATATTTATCTTTAAAAAAAGTTTATTATAGAGCAAACCGGTGATTAAAATGAGTGCTAGCGTTAACTGACAACCCGTTGAATGGCAATGATTGAGATGAACTAAAATTGTCGTCATTCTATAACTTCATGATTGAGATGAACTAAAATTGTCGTCATTCTATAACTTCATGATTGAGATGAACTAAAATTGTCGTCATTCTATAATTTCATGATTGAGATGAACTAAAATTGTTGTTATTCTATAACTTCATGATTGAGATGAACTAAAATTGTTGTCATTCTATAACTTCATGATTGAAATTAACTAAAATTGTCGTCATTCTATTAGGTAGTCCAAACTGATTTTATTTTTTAGGATTTTATAATTTTGGTGTATTTCATGTTGTAGTACTTTTTATTCTAAGACATTGGGAAAAAAATTACTGAGTTATCTTAAAAAACAAAAAAGTTATGCTATTTTCAAATTTTTTGAAAAAAGGCCAAAATCAGCATTTTTTCACTTTTCAAAAAAGGTCATTTTCAAAGACTGGTATTTTTTAACATAAGTTACTGAGATGTCTAGAAATTGGTAAAGTTACAACAAAGTTTATAATTAATAAGCCCAATTTTTTTGAAGCCTCTACATTGATTCATTCAAAAGTAAAAAAATATTTAAAAATTGAAAACATAATTTTTTTTTCATTTTTATTTTCCGACCGAAAAAGTGTAAAATGCACAGTTTCAAAAATTCATATAAATTTATGCAATTGACATAAATAAACATACCATACATCAAATTAAAGGTAATTTTAACAGGAACAATGAGTAATGTGAATCAATAGCATTGAAGGACATTTACATCCATTAAAATAAGTTCAAAGATACCCACCCCATTAAATTTTCAAAAATTGAAGTTTTTAAAAAAATTTTAAAAAATGCTTGGCAAAACACTATTGAGCCGAAGGCATTTCAAAATGTTCTCAGATGAATCTAATTATAAAAAAATGAAATGAGAGAAATCTTATTAATGCTTAACCCCATTAAATTAGCTTTTAAAAAGTGGCATAAATTATTCACAAATGTAAACATAAAAATATGTCACCTCGTCACAAAAATCAATATATCCAACATCTAACATCAAATTAAGGTATTTTTAATAAGCCTAACAATTTATGTGAATGAATTTCAAGATAGAAACAGTTTAATCACTTTAATTGATAAAATCCTTAAAACTAGTACCCTCATAAGTACTAACACTAAGTACTAATACGTGATAATTAAAAATGCTAAAATTTAAAAATTCATAAAAAATTATGCAATTGACATAACTCAACATACCATACATCAAACTAAAGATAGTGTTGATCAGCACAGTAAGCATTATGAATCAATAGCATTAAAGTGTATTTACATGAATTAAATTAATTTCAAATATACTGGCCCCAAGTTATTTTTAAATAATGACGTTTTTAAAAAAAAATAATTAAATCAAAAGCATTTTAAATTGTTCTCAGATATATTTACTTATTAAAAAATGAA
>MUZC01004703.1:77572-136977 GCA_002072015.1 Radix auricularia | reverse complement strand
GAAAGGGGGTAAAATCGGCAAAAATCGCTTGATGTATTTTATGGACGGCCCCTATAACATAATGAATGTTATTTTACATTCATAAAACCAAGGGATCCCCGATATGGGTTTCAGTATGAAGTAAAGATGCTAGCCGTAGAAACTATTGAAGCGGTACTTTCTTTGATGAAAAGGTTTTTTAAATTCGAGGCAGTGAACTTTAGAGTTGAATATAGGGGGATATACGCATGGGCGACAGGGCCGGGTTTAGACTTAATGGGGCAATAAGCTATTTGAGATATGGGGGTCCTTTCGAAGTCCAGATATTCTATGGCAGTGCCAAATATGAAGAAAAAAATTTCCAGGGGCCCAAGAAGGTGGGGGCCCTAAGCTATAGCTTGTTTAGCAAGTAGGTAAATCCAACACTGGTGATAGATGTTACACGCCAGTGAATCGTTAATCTATTGGGTCCATGAATGAAAGAAACTATAAATATATATAGTTAAAAATTTTCAATATCCTCAAAATAAATTCACTTTAATGACTCTGAATGAAGTAAATTATGACACCGCAACTTTGTTTGGTGCGTAATATTCTCTTTTGTTTAGTGTAAATTAAAAACAAAAAGTGATGTCATATTCATAATCCTGCATGGTTGAAAAACGTGTGTGTGTGGGTGGGGGGGGGCATGGGGGTTTAGGGAATCGAATATTTATTATTAATATAGTTAACGGGCTTGGAGACAATTTCGATGACATATCGTGTGTGTCTAATGTTGGGCGTGGAGAGACGTAATGGGAAATTTCACTAATTTTTAATTTAATATTTGCCTTTCTGAAATGACATTTTACAGCGTAGCGGGCTAGACAGTAAAAAGTTTTCAGACTAAGATCAAAGAAATATAACTAATTATCAAAACAAGGATCATTTCATTGTTGATAGACCTACTATATAGATACAGAAAGACTTCTCAAATTGATTTCGATCTTATAATGACAGATTTCCTGCTAAGTAAATGCACGTTAAAGGCATTTGATCTAAAATTACCTCATTGATATCAAATCTTGTGCGTCGCAAAATACAGTAATTCCTGCTAGTTCAATACTGAAAAATAATATGACATTAATAAAATATCCAATATTATCATAACTTTTGGTTTTGCTTTTCTAAAACAAGATTGCACGTACGTCACATACGAGTTATAAATATAATGTCACTAATGGTCGTTGTTGAGCCTTCTCGTCCATGAGGGACATCTACCGATCATCGCCGGCGTCTGCACTTCCTCCTAGGACATAGGCCACCTACAAGAGCTCTCCAGGCATCTCTATCCTGGGCCATTTTCTCCAGGATCTTCCATTCATGGCCAATCCTCTTGATGTCTGCCTCCAATTCTCGGCGCCAGGTGTTTCTTGGGCGGCCTCTTTTCCGTTTACCCTGTGGGTTCCATTTCAGGGCTTGCCTTGTTGTATTAGAAGCAGGTTTCCTTAGTGTATGACCGATCCACCTCCACCGCTTTTGAAGAATCTCTTCCTCAATGGGCTTCTGTTTAGTCCCACCAATGGTTGAGGCGTGTTTAAATTGTTGCATTCTCTTGTGGAGTTTATAAACTAATGAAAAATACATTGCTATCGCTATCGGGCGGTTTCATCAAGGGGTTGGTGAACAGTAAGAAATTATTTCATTTGGGGTAAAATGGAAACTCTGGGGGGGGGGGTAATGATGAATCATTGTGGGCATTTAAAATTCTCTAGACTCCGCTCCTTTTGGGGTAAAAATAATATTAACATAAACTTTTATAATTTTAATTTTTAGGTATCTGGTTGAACCGGTTCATTTTCTAAAAACGTTTAACCGGCCTTCAAATAACCAACTGTGTTAACATCCTTCGATTATATTTTATTTTAATACATATCAATTTTTCATTGACTATTAATCATCACTGTTAACTTATTTGTTTAGAAAAAATATTAAAAACTAATATTTTTAAAATGTATTTTTAAAAATCCCTCCATTGACTGACGGGCATCCTGTAAGACAGTGGTCGGCCAACAGCGGTAAATTACCCCATCTGGGTCCAAACGGAAATTTTTTTGGGGGTAATGCAGACTCTTTTTGGACTACAATCCACAAGATAGGCCTATATTAAAATACGTCAAGTACGCTTGATACATATGCCCACTTTTGAACCGGCTCTTTCTAGAAAATGCATTTTTTATTTAGATAATTATGTATAATTATAATTATGAAATTTTACAATTTCATACCTACGTACTAGTCTAAACGAAGATACATAAATCCACCATAAATTCATTTATTTTCACCCGAGTGACAATAATCTTAATCCCCATGACTTGACTGTATCAAGCTATGGCGGATTAAGGGGGGGGGGCTGAAGGGCTATAGCCAGGGTCCCCCGACGGTTTTGGCCCCCCCAAACTTTTTATACTTTATAATCAAAGTGTACAAATGTTTGCACGAACCCTTGAAAATATAATAAATTAAATAAATCAATAAAGCCTCTCTATTAAACCTCTTTCAGACCTGTTAGTCTTAATCGAAAAACTTGATTTGATTGGCTGAATAATAAGAGAACATATTATAAAATATGGGATATATTTTTTAAAATACTAAATTTTTAAACCTCTGCTGGCCGTGTGGAAGAATTTAAGCTTTTAATGCAAGTGATGTCGGGATCGATTCCCAGTGGTGGAACATATTTTTTTTTTTTCTTTTCCCTCTCAACTGTAACATGCCGGCGAACACTTCAAACAGTAATTTCTTCGTGTTCGTTTTTTTTTTTTCATAATTACTTTTTGGTTACAGCAATCATAATAATTAAAGGGACGCTGGCTGGATAGGGCCCCCATTTGATTGCAGTCAGGGGCCCCGTGCAGTCTTAATCCGTACCTGGTATCAAGTAGCCTATCCTTTCTGTGACATTAAAATTAATGCCTTAAAAATTGTGTTTTGTGCTTACTCGAATTGCGATGTCAAGAATTGCATTCAATAAAGTAAATGAAAACTTTGACTAATTTTAAATGGGCACATTTCTCATTATATCTAGAATGGACAGGGGCGTTAGACCAAAATCCAATTGAAAAATTATAATAAACTTAAAACGTTTATAATTTTATTAAATAGATTCCACCCCCCCNTTGGGGGGGGGGGGGGGAGGGTTACGACGCTCCTGGAAAACGGGCAAAAAAAATTCGCCGACTCATGCCGTAAGACAGGGGTCTCCAAACTACGGCCCGCGGGCCAGATGCGGCCCGCGAGGCGCTTTCATCCGGCCCCTGAAGACCTCTTAAACTCAAAAAAAAAAAAAAGATAATATTTTTACCTGTAGTTTACCACAAGATTTAGTAGTTTCGGAAAGGGTCGGCCTCTACGTGGCCCGAACTATGAGTAAGGTGTGGAACCGACTGCACCCGAAACTAACAACCCCGGCGCAGAACGCCAAATATGTCTGTAAGGATTCCTTGCTTAATGCAACAGACACACAAAACCACGTATGAGTGGTGTCGTGAAAAGGAGTCGACTCAAATGTCTAGTTCCCAGGGCAAAGGTGGGTGTGTGGAAACATACACCCACCGGGAAAAGGTAATACAAAGAGCCCAGTTCATTCATTATTATGGCTGAATTACTTGATAACTGTCTAAGCGGGAGGACTTCGAACCCTCCCCTCCTCTGTGTGTCGGTGACGGGGATCAGGACGACACAAGGCATATATGCTACTGTAAGCCTTCAGAGGCTAGCTGCCAAGGTTCAGCTCCCCAAAAACCTCACTATTTTGCAATTAAACTGCTGTGGTGTCAGGGGCAAAATAGTAGAAATAACCAAGTTGCTCCACGACCAGATGGTAGACGTTGCTCTTTTGCAAGAAACTCTACTGAAAAAGAACCCACTGCACGTTACGGGTTTTTCAGTATATTGCTGTACATGCAAGAACTGCAGAGGTCTGGTCACTTTGGTGAAAAACAACCTCACAGCTGAGATTGTAGAGAGCAAAGTACTTGCAGGTACAGATACCCTGACACTCCGCATTACTAAAGCTGGTAAAACATTTACCATATCGAATATAAACAATATCCCAAGAAACACGCTGTGCCTCCCAACACACGCACAACGATGTTTAAAAATCACATTATTGCAGGGGATTTCAATGCTCATACAGAAGCATTGGGATACCCCGATAAAAACGCATATGGGCGTTACTTAGAGGAGTTAGAGCTCACTACCAACTTTATTATACTACAGGACAAAAATAGTGTACCCACACTATTACACACTGGCAACAGTGCTCTATCACGACCCGATGTGACCCTAGTCTCTGCGGAACTGGAGGCAAAAACGGAGTGGAAGGTGTTGCCAGAGGTTGGTAGCGATCACAGACCAATCCTCATTAATATATATATAGAGATGGTGAAGGCACGCTTTGCCAGGAGACACTGGCTGTTCGGCAAAGCCGACCGGAGTAGATTCAGGAAAGGGATTGAAAGCACGCTCGCGGGCTCACCAGAGAGCTCAGAGAACCCCAAGTCAACCGAGAACGCTTACAAAGACTTTGTGGGAGTGATTTTGTCGATGGCAAGGAAGGCCATTCCGAGAACGTGTAGGAATCGAAAGTTCCGACGTTTCTGGAACAAAAAGCTGGCAGAACTTGTCCGTGAACGGAAGAAAGCCCGGAAAAAGGCGGCCAGACTCAAAACTGTGGCTGCTCGTGCCACATATAACAGACTGACTGCCGAAGTCCGGGAAGAAACTCTCAAGGCAAAAAAGGAAGAATGGGTTAGTTCTTGCGGGAAACTCAACCTGGCAGATGGCAGAAAGGTATGGCAGCTGATTGACTCTCTTTCTGGCATGGGAAAAACTAAAAATCCAAGCCCCTTGCAAACGACCACAGGCACGGCTTCCACAGATGCTAAATGTGCCGATGCTCTAAACAAGCATTTTGCAAAGGCGAGCTTGAAGCAGAAAGAGACCAAGCAAAGCCGTACCTTGAACCATCTCAGGAAACATGGAGAAAAGGCCCAAAAGTGGGGACCGCATGCTGAAGTCTTCACCGCTCCTTTAACTATGACCGAATTGCAAACAGCGATCATTAAGTGCCAAACCGCTAAGGCACCAGGACAGGACAAAGTCAATAACGAGATGATTAAAAACCTTGGCACGATAGCAATGTCCTCGCTATTGAATATCATAAACAGGACGTGGGCCACGGGTGCCCTGCCTGGAGCTTGGTTGAGCGCAAACATCGTTCCAATACCCAAAGAGGGGAAACATCGTGATCTCCTGAACAGCTACCGTCCGATCTCCCTAACATCGTGTTTAGGGAAGGTAGCTGAAAGAATGGTTAATGCCAGACTCTATTGGTACTTGGAGAGTACGAATAGTCTGAATATTAACCAGGCGGGCTTTCGGAAGGGAAAGCAGCCGGTTGACCAAGTGCTCCGTCTTCTCCAGTCCATAACAGATGGGCTCCAGAAACAAATGCATACTGTGGCAGTATTTTTTTCGACCTCCGACAGGCCTATGATAAGGTCTGGAGGTCCGTTCTGTTGTTGAAACTACAAGCCTTAGGCGTAACTGCGAACATGTACAGGTGGGTCCAAGGTTTTCTTACAAACCGGACGATCGCAACAACTTATGGCAGTGAAACCTCAAGTAGGAGAACGCTGGCTGCAGCAGGGCCAGCGCTCAGCTGCACATTGTTCTTGGCTTACATCAACGACCTACCTGGTATGTTGCAAACCAGCGCTGCCATGTATGCGGACGATTTGGTCATCTGGAGCACCGGTAAGGATGTCCACCAACTGCAACAGCTACTACAGCTTGACCTTTTCGCTATCAGTAGGTACATGCAGAGGTGGCATATGGAAGTTAACACAGAGAAGACGGTCTATTCGCTCTTCGCGAATTGCCGAACCGTTGTTAAACAGGAGATTTTGCTTAAAATGAACGATGTAGCGTTCAAATTGGACAAACAACCGGTTTACCTGGGAGTCAAACTGGATCAGAAAGTACAAATGCATAATTTTGTACAAGACCTGTACTCCCAGGCAACCGCCAAGCTCAACCTGGTGAAAAAGTTAGCTTGCACAAACTGGGGCGCTGGAGCAAGCACTCTCAGAGCTCTATATCTGGGAAGTGTGAGGTCGGTGATGGACTATAATATGCCGGTCCAAGCCTTTGCCAGCAAAACGGCATTGGAAAAATTGGGCCGAATCCAGAACCAGACTCTGAGCTTCATCTGTGGCGCGTACAGAACTACACCCACAGCTGCCGTGGAGGTCCCACGTCACATTGGTGAATGTTTTTCGCACTTCTCATACACCCTACAAGCAAAGATTGAAATTAAGGGCAAGACTTCAGATGAAATTTAAACGGTATGTTTTTGTCATTTTAATAAGGCCGATCTTTTTAACGTTGACTAACGTCATATTTTTTCGTCTTTGTTTTCAATAATAGAAGAAATAAAATTTAGTGGACTACTTATAAACACAAAACAAATCACAGAGCTATAGCGGAATAAACAACTTTTAAATATGTGTGTGATTTATTTTATTACTAGCAATTTACCCGCTCTTTGCTGCGGAAATTAGGATTTCAGTTAGCGTTGAGAACCCGCGTAACACCAATTCAAAACACCTACTGATTTTAATCTGAATCAAGAAGGATATACTAAATATATTAACTACAACCATTCAGGCTCCTACGAACACAAGAACTTGGAGATTTAAAGATGCGTCTTTTTTATATAACTCATATTGAAAAAAACCCTATATTTCTGCAATTATCCCCTAGTGAGAGGTGATTTAATATTTTTTGCCTCTCACCATCGCGGGGGGAGGGGGGTACTCAACAACTTCCAAAAGTTTAAAGTTTCTACCTACACGGAAACTTGGAGAATTAGTGTTGATTCAGTTTTATATAGCTCATTTTAGGTGAAAAAAAAGTTTTATATAATTATTTTTCCTTGTCTACCTACACGGGAAATAAGATTTTCAATTTTTATAAATCTCATATAAGAAAAAAAAAGTTTTTGGGGCCCCGGCCCCCATAAGTGTGTATTTCAAAATTCTTTTACACCGACTTTCGCCGTGAGAGGGTAATTAACAGTTTCCCAAAGTGTCATGCTCCTACCTACATTGAAAATTGGAGATTTGTGATGAGTCGGTTTATAATATACGAAAAACTATATTTGGGCCCCCGGTCCCCTATTAGTGGGAATTTTAACATTCTTTTTTGCCAATTTTTGTCGGGAGATTGTACTCAACAATTTCCCAAAGTTTCATGCTTCTACCTACACGGGAAATTGACAAATTGGATTTTCAGTTTTTATACAGTATATATTTGGAAAAAACTACATTTGGCCCCCCGGTCCCCAGTAAAGGATATTTGAAATATTTCCAACCTGCTACCATCGCCAATGTGAATTTAGCAACTCCCCAACGTTTTATGTGTCTACCTACACGGGCAATAAGTGAATTACAGATTTTGAATTTTTATAAATGTCATAAAAGAAAAAGAAACGTTTTTGGGGCCCCGGCCCCCATGAGTGTGTATTTAAAAATTCTTTTACACCGAATTTCTTCGTGAGAGGGTACTTAACAATTTCCCAAGTTTCATGCTCCTACCTACACGGAAAATTGGAGAATTAGTGATGAGTTGGTTTTTAATATAAGAAAAACTATATTTCGGCCCCCGGTCCCCCATGAGAGGGAATTTTAGCATTCTTTTTTGCCCATTTTTGTCGTGAGCGTGTACTCAAAAAAAAAATTCACCAAAGTTTCATGCTTCTACCTATACGGGAAATAGGAGAATTAGTGATTTTCAATATTTATATAGCTCATATAAGGAAAAAAAACGTTTCTTGGGCCCCGGCCACATGAGAGGGAAATTTAACTCTTTTTTTCCAATTATATATGGGAGCATGTACTTAACAGATTTCCAAAGTTTCATGCTTCTACCTACACGGGAAATAGGAAAATTGGTGATTTTCAACTTTTATAGAGCCCAAATAAGGAAAAAAAATGTTTTTGGGCCCCCGGCCCTACATGAGCGAGATTTTTAAAATTCTTTTTCGCCAATTTTCGTCATGAGAGGGTAACCAAGAACTTCCCAAAGTTTCATGCTTCTACCTACACGGGAAGTTGGAGACTTAGTTATGAATGAGTGAGTGAGTCAGTCAGTCAGTGAGGGCTTTCCCTTTTATTAGCTTAGATTTATCATGGATCTTTATTTTGTTTGATGAATTAGACAATTGAATACATTTCATGGTTTCATTAAGGATATAATCTTTAATAGTTTGAATTGATGTTATTAATGTTATAATGCAATACTAAACATAAACTACCGATAAGAGTCGGACGCAACAATCTTCTGTACAGAAGGAGCATATGTGATATGTAAGACGAAACATAAATACTGAAAGGACTTCATCCTTTAGAAACATCAGTGGCCTTGAGTGTCAAAAAGGGGCGGACAAGACAAATCAGGATTTTTAGGTAAAAGGGTCGTTCATAGAAGTTGTTTTGTCCATGTCACAATTAACTTTAAAGCTTCCAGCTCACCCATAATAGCCCACTTTTGTCTTCTTCTCAGTTTTCCAAGAAAACCATATTGCAGCTGTTATGTTGTGTGGTTGTGGCAACAGTGATCTCGATTGGTTACGTCACCTACAGTGGTCGTTTCTTAGTCCCGGACCCTGCAAGGTCAAAGCTAATTCTGCAAGGCAATGAGCTGAGGCAAGCGTTAAATTCATTTGTTCATGGCAAGGACAAAGAAAATATACCTAGGGTTTCATCAATTATGGAGCATATTGACACAGATACGGAGAAGTGGGGAAATCCCATTTCCAAGAAAACTACTGGATCGTCTGTTAACTTAGGCTCTGTCATAGAAAGGAAATTGAAAATGTCTAGACAGGAACATCAATATTTCAAGGACGAATCAATGATACTTGGGATAAGTGACTTTTTTCGGAAATCTCCAATCGACAATGATCGAAATGGGGAAGAAATTGGGTCAAGGAATGAATCAATGTTTAGCACAATTTTAACGATTAACTCCCTTTCCCCAACCAAGAGCACAGCATCCGGCATTTCTGAAACTGGAGCAGGGGAGGCAAACCATAATAAAAAATTTACTACAGAGCTTCCCATCGACGGTACTGACCTGATCCATGAAACTCTGCCGACGATTCACTACAACTTCACCATTCCCAAAACGAACTTCACAAGATCGCCGAGGCGTCGTAACCATCAAGTTATTAAAGCAGTGACCCTCCAACCTCTTGTTGTTCCACCCCCACCGAGTGAGGAACCCCCGCCCAACGCCAACCACACCAAATACCTGGTGTATCTGTGCGACTCCAGGAGTATGTGTGGGGGGTGGGGGGACAGACAGCGGGGCATCGTGGCCGTGTACGTCCTCGCCTGGTTCACGGGCCGTCAGTTTAGGCTTGTCATGACCAGCCCGTGCGATCTGTCCAACTTTTACGTGCCGAACAAGATCAAATGGCGGCCAAGTCCGCATGAACTGGACCCGCCTTTGGTTCACAACACAATCAACAACTACGGGAAGGAACGGGAGTTGCTCCACAAAAACATCTCCAGCGGGGATTTTAACCAACACCTTCCGCAAAGAACGCTATACATGAAAACTAACAGTGACGTATTCTATTACTACAGGCACAACCCCGTTTACGCAAGTCTCCTGAAGACATGGAGTGGGCTACAGGATGAACCCACGCGGTTTCGGTGGGCGTGGTCAAATCTCATGCAACCGGCCCCGCCCACGCTCTCTAAATTAATTGGTATTGTGGGTCCACGTTTCCTCCAGCGAAAAGGTCTTCTGCATGGGGTTTCCCCGGGGAACGAGTCCACATCATCACACGACATCGGCGCCGCCAACTTAATATGTGCCCACGTTAGGATCGGACAGAACCCCTCCTTACCCATGGATGGCCCGTTCACTGCAGTTGAGCTAAAAGACATTCCGACGCTGCACAAGTTTATGCTGTCCAAGGACAACCGTGGCGACGCCAGGTTCTTCGTGGCCACCGATTTCATCAACGTGAGAATCAGGTCCCACAATTATTTCGGGAGGAGATTTGTGGAGCACAGCGGGAAAATTACTCACATTGACCGACAGCGCAGGGGTGATGACGTATGCGGGGGCTTTGAGGCCGTGCTCATTGATCAACTTATCTTGAGTCTGTGTGACGTGCTGGTCATCAGTAAAAGTGGATTCAGTATCAGGGCTTCGTTTATGCGGAACTCCTCTGAGCCGGTTTATATAATGGAGAATGGCGACATATACGAGTTTACACTGTAAAGTTGTCCGATTGTCGACGTGGACAGACAATTCTCAGGAGATGCGGTCATCGTGAAAAGATCCAGGTCAATGGGTGAAGAAAAGCTGATCACCTGTGGTTGGTATTTTTGTCTGTGGTCAAGTTTTCAGGGAATATCCTTGCTTTAAAAGCATTGATTACCTCGAAACAAATAAACGATTACATATTGTTTCTTGCAAGGTTCGATTTTCCCCGACAGTTGGCAGTAATGGCTCAAAATAAGGACAAAATACATAACAACTAGTGACAAAGGTAAAATAGCTGTTTAAGAATTTTATCAGTTATTATACCCTAAGCCCTAAACCGATGAACGTTCAGGAGACCAGGGAAGGCCATCAGAAGTTCTCACCAAACCACCACAGGCGTTTTGAACGATGCTCAACGTTAGGTTCTAAAATTTTGCAACAAGATTCTGAAAACAGCTGGGCTTGCTAATCCCTTGTGAAACGAGACATATTTTTGTGTGTCTTCTCTGTGACGTCATAATTATTTACCAATAAACGCATAATTTTTGTTGTTGAAAACATTGTGAGAGGTCAGGTTATAAAAATCGACATTTTGCGTTACTAATTTATGCACAGCTTCTTACAGCGCACATCTGGTACTGTTATTTTATTTAAAAAAGAAAATACATTAAAAAATCATACATGTACATATTTATATATATTATTCATTGAAGGATCAAGAGAGATTTTTTTTTGGAATGAATATCAAATTTAAAATTTAAACTTTGCATTTCAAAATGATGACTGTACGGACATATTTTCACATAATTTATTTTTACAACGGTATTTCTGTACTTGCACTTAGCTAGGGTTGGGGTATTATCTAGGTTTAATAATAGTTGAAACTTTTACTTGTCTTTCATTAAACATCTATTAAAAATTTAATCATTTGTTGTTGATTTTTAAAATGTATATTATTTGTTAGTTCAGCTATAGGGCCTACTACTGCATCGAGAGATGAAGGCTTAAGCCATAAATTCACAGTTAAATACATTTGTCAAATTTTCTTTTGAAACATTTTATTGAATTATGAGTATATGGCCGCTGGGTAGGAAAGTCAAAAAGTGCGCTCGCCTCACAAGCTGAGGGGCGTGGGATCGAGCCCACGAAAAGCCACCATAAAAATGTTAAGAAATGACTATCGCTAAGAAAGTCCTCCGCTGACCTGGAGAGGGATGGACGCCGCCAGTGTCTATTAAGTACGAGAATGCTCTAATGGAAACATTAGAATCCCCTACGACCTCGAAAAAAGAGGTTATGGGAATAAAAAAAACAACAAAACAAACAACAACAACAACAAAACAAATAGTAAATATCCATAATAAATGTACCAAGCCATAATATATATGTCTATAATTAACGTACCATGCCATAATATATGTATCTATAATTAATGTACCAAGCCACAACTATTAACAAAGCGTCGTCTTTTTCTATCTTTCCAGTCCTCTGAAAGGTCGACCATAGTGTTTTCCTCTATTGTGACTATTATTGTTCTCGTTGGTATAGTTCACCTCAACTATGACAGCACAAAGTGGATTCAACTTTTGGCCAAAACTCAACAAACAGAAAATACGCAACTGATCAATATGACATCAAATGTCAAGGCAACTAAGGTATTTACCCCTAATGACATCAATAAAAAGGCGCTGGCGGTCGATAACAGACAGGCAGCCATTATTAAAGCGATTACTTTAATAACAACATCTACAAGTGCGGCTCAAAGTTATCTCAGAACACGACAAAACTCTCCACGTTCATCAACTCAAGGCGAACAGACTACACACCAGTCTGCCAAAGTTCTGAGTCTTGCAAACATGACCTCTAATGATACGACCATCAACCCAATGACGTCACCTCCGGGTGCCACCAGAAACCATGACAACCAGACAACCACGCGGACAACGCTCAAGTTTCCTGTCCTAGAAAAAACTCTGCCCACAATACACTTTGACTTCACCGTCGCGCCCCACAACTACACCAGGGCGCCTAAAAAAATAATTCCACGGATTAAGTCCCCTTCCTCTACGAAGCTCTCCTTGCCACCTTCGCTCTCTCGTGTGGAGCCGAGCGATGAAGACTTTCGTTATCTGGTGTACGTCTGTGACGCCCGGGTCGGGTGTGGCGGATTGGGCGACCGTCAGAGGGCCTTGGTGTCCCTCTACGTCATCTCGCGTCTGGTCAATCGCCAGTTTTACCTGATCATGACCACCCCGTGCAATCTCAATAATTTTTACGTGCCGAGAACTTACCAATGGGAGGCCGACACGGATCAGCTAGAACCGCCCAATCAAAACAACACCATAACTGCAAGTACCAATGGAGAGAACAAGTGGTTCACCAAAAGTTTGACTGAAGGAGATTTTAACGTGCACCATCCCCAAAAAGTTGTCTACGTCAAGACGAACTATGACCTTTTCGGTTTTATTAGCAGGAATGCTTTTTACTCGAAAATACTGGAAAAGTGGAATGGTCTGCGAGACCAACGAGAAAGATTTCACTGGGCCTGGAACGAACTCATGCAGCCCTCACTTAAACTCATGACTCATTTAGAATACGTGTTAGGAAGTAAGTTCTTAGCCAGGAAGGGTCTCATGTCTACGTCTCAAGTCAAGACCTCAGAGATTAAACCTTTATTTGATGTCGGGGATTCAAAACTCATCTGTGCGCATGTCCGGATGGGGCAGAACCCGTCGTTACCCATGGACAACCCGTTCACAGCTGTGTATTTAAGGGCGATCCCAAAGCTGCACGCATTTATGCTGTCTAAGGACACAGAAGGCGACGCCATGTTTTTCGTGGCAACCGACTACATCAACATTCGGATCAGATCTCGTAATAATTTCGGGAAAAGGTTTATAGATTATGGCGGGAAAATATTTCATATAGATCGTCAGCGAAGAGGAAATGACGTCTGTGAGGGGTTCGGGGATGCGGCCCTGGATCAGTTGATCTTAAGTTTGTGTGACGTCTTGGTGGTGTGCAGAAGTGGCTACAGCCTGAGGGCTTATTATATGAGCAACGTCACTGGACCTGTGTACATAATAGAGAATGATGAAATTAATCTTTTCGGCGGAAGCTAGAAGACGACAACTAAAAATGAAAACTTTTGGATTTAATGGTACTGCCAGGAATTAATGGTTCTCTACTATCACTAATCCAAACTTCACTAAAATTAAAAAATCATTAGGACACATATAATATATAAATGACTAGCCAAATACCCGGCGTAACTCGGTTTTCATGTGGGAAAACGAAAAGGAAAAAATCTATTGATCATTATGACATTCTTTTATCGACTTTTCTTAATAACTTGCTTATCGGATTATAAAATAACATTATATGAAACAAATTTAGATTGAACAGACTATTGAAAACATTAAATTACAGACCAAAACGAACACGTGAAAGTGGAATTAGATTATGATTAATAAATAGATGTTTGTCTTTAAGTGTAAATAAGGATGTCTTCCTCTGTTCAAGGTAATGTTTTCTATTTTGTAGATTCAGAACAATTAAGACACCATTAAAAACAAATAGATTCATTTTTATTATCAAGCTAATGAAAATTAATTTTAATTTTATATTCCATACGCTACACATTGAATCAGAGCAATGGAAATTAACAGCAAATCTTTTAAGTTACAAATGGAAAATTTACAAATTTAAAAAAAAGTAAATTAAGATATCAAATTATATATATATATATATAAATATATAATGCAAACAATGTACATACTTTTTCCAGATGAACTTAACTTTCCAATTAAATATCGATATATGAATTTGACTGAGCAACCTTAACAAAATTAAATATTTATTTGGAAATTGAATTTAAAATCTACAATTATACACCTTCTAAACGTCTCATTTGATATTCGCCAATTAAATAATAATTTTAATGTTTTTGAGTTTTAAAGGTTTTAAGAATATTTTCATTGAAGATTTCAAAATGTACCCACCTTATCGATCAATGCTTTTCTCTGTAAAAACACATTGATAAATGTGTATTTAAACATTAAGCGTGGTATCTAGTAGGTATTTACGCAGTTATGAAAGACATGTATTACATGATTCTAAACTTCATTTACACTAATTTTAAAGCAGAAGTTTGCCTTTCAATAAACTTCTTAAAATGGTTCGTGTATTCTATTGGGGAAAAAAATTAACATTAATTTGATTAATTAATCAGTATTTTTTTTCTGACATGATTTCTTGAAACCTCCACATAAAGTGGCGTTGCAGCATTGTAACAATTGAAATGATTATAATTAGAGAATTTATATCGTGCGATAACTCAGCTAGCAGCATGGCTCAGCATGCTTTACAAACATTAGCAGCATGGCTCAACATGCTTTACAAACATTAGCAGCATGGCTCAGCATGCTTTACAAAAATTTACATAGATAAATGAACACAAACATTTTTAAATGCTTTAAATAAAAATATTTAAATTTAAATTGAACAAAATATATTAACATGTGTGCAAAAAATGCCAGATTACTCAGTTGAAGAAACATTTGATTGTTTTATTAATTGGAAAAGTAAAAGTTTTAAAAGACGTGTCTTAAAACAATGCAGTCTTGTAAGCTTTAAGTTGGATTAATAAGTAGTAGGATTACTACAAATGTGCAATAATAGAGAATTCCATTTTTAGCACAAAAGATAGATAGATAGATAGATAGAGAGAGAGAGAGAGAGAGAGAGAGAGAAAGAGAGAGAGAGAGAAAGAAAGAGAGAGAGAAAGAGAGAGAAAGAGAGAGAGAGAGAGAGAGAGAGAGAGAGAGAGAGAGAGAGAGAGAGAGAGAAGGACTTTTGCCAAAAGTTTTAGTGAAAGTAATCATTCAATAACCGCGTTATTCTACTTTGAAAGTTTTAATATGTAATTTTCTTTAAAAAATTTAAATGAATAATTCAACAATATTAAATATGCAATTGTATTAATTGTTAGCCTTATCGTAAATTGATAGACACATTTAAACACAGAAAAAAATGACATAAAAAAAAACAACAAAAAAACAACAACCGCACTGAGATTCTGGATAGACACGGGATGCTAGGCTCTATAAACGTGTTATTATAACGCGGGCAAAGGTCTTTCCTACAATAATAAGGAGTGAAATGCCGCGATAATTATTGCAATCACTCCTATCACCTTTGTTTTTATATAGTGTCACTATATTTGCATCCTTTAGGTCTTGGTGGATGTAGCCCTGTTCCCAGCAGAGGGACAGAATCTCGTGCAATGGTTGGAGTAGAGCTGTCTTGCCACTCTTTAGAACCTCAGCACATACAGAATCTGGTTTGCAACAATTCGTGTCAAGATTCTCCAATGCCTGCAAAGAATTTGGTCTGCAAATCAGCTTGAAAAAGACAAACATCATGGCCCAAGACACTCGACCTCCTCCTACCATAAATATCGATAAGGAAAACTTGTAGGTTGTGGACAGCTTCACCTACTTGGGATTCAAGGTCTCCAATACACTGTCCATTGATGAAGAAATAAACAGCAGCATTGGCAAGGCAGCTGCAACAATGGCTATACTAAATAAGCGGGTCTGGCAAAACACCAAGCTAACGGAGAAAACCAAACTGTGCGTCTATCATGCCTGTGTCATCAGTACACTACTATATGGGAGGCAGGCATGGACCACTTATACATCACAAGAGCGCAAGCTTAACAGCTTCCATTTGAGATGCCTGCGTTGCATCCTTGGTATTAAATGGCAAGACAAAGTGCCTAATAGTGAGGTCCTAACGCGTGCCAATACCCAAAGCATGTTCTCAATTCTTAGTGAAAGACGCCTGAGGTGGCTAGGACATGTCAAAAGAATGAGCCCCGGACGCATCCCGAAGGACCTCTTATATGGTGAACTTGTTTCAGGAAAGAGGAAAACAGGTCGCATACGCTTGCGATTTAAAGATGTCTGTCAAAGGGACACGAAAGCAGCCAAAATACATACAAGTGACTGGGAGTGTAAGGCAGAAGACCGATCTACGTGGCGCACAGTTGTCAAAGAGGGCGTCATAGTAGCCGAGGAGCGAAAAATGGAGGAGGCTGCAGACAGAAGAGCTAGGAGAAAAGCCAAAACATTTGGAAGCACAGAACTCGTGTGTAATAACTGTGGTAAAGACTGTCACTCAAGGATAGGACTGCACAGCCACTCGAGAAAATGCAACCCAACCCAACGGTGATGCACCACCGTCTCGCGAGACGGACGGATGCCGAATAAAAATAAAAACTCCTAATGTAAAGCTGACGCCAACAAACGCACACCGTGCTTGTTGATGCCTATACAGGTACACACCATACACGTATAGAAGCCGGTTATTCACAATTCCGTGATCACCGAAGTCACCTGGGCCATAGGTGAAGCTGCCTACCGAGTACCAGGGAGCCAGACCCAGCTAGAGGGAACCTGCGTTACCAACTACACACTCCAGCACGGACGGAGCCTTGTGTAGGGCAGAACCCCCAAGCAGAACGCTTCATCGGACACGACTGCACACACTGAACAGGGGAACGTGCAGAACCAACCGCCTCACGGAGCGGGGCGCGACGAACCATTTTTAATTTAAGTATTAACACTATAATCATTACATCAAGTGGCATAGGCCTAATGATGATGAAGCTAGGCCGAACCGGAACTAGTTTCCGCTGTTGTATATAATGTATAATAAATTTAATGTTACATTTTCACCCTGTAGTCTGTTGATTATCGATTGCAAAAGATCACTTAAGTATGTACGTGTAGGCGAGAGGGGATAACTTAAAATATTGCAACCCTAGACGACTTGCCAAACATAGTACACACCTTTCTCGCCACACGAGCATAAATGGCGACCGCGGCCGGGATTTTTGTAGGATTGTACTAGTGATCTCGCGCATTCGATAGATTAACCCAATTAGAGCCTATAAACTATCTTTAGTTTGCCTTAACCCATGTTTATTGATATTAATTAGTTCAATTAGCAATTGATTTGTTTTAAGATTTGTGATTAACCTAATATTAGCAACACCCGATTGCAATACCAGGGTGCATAGTTGGAGTTCACTTATAAGGTAGTATGGCAGAGTTTGTGAAGGCCAAAGCCGAGGTCAAGGCCGAAGCACGCCGGGAAGGCGAATCTCTCGGGCTACAAGGAGCTGAACTGTTACAGCACATCAATAGGGAAGGGGATCTATTTATAGAGATGGCCAGGGAGAAAGAAGAATGAGAGTTGGCCAGGGAGAGAGAAGAACGAACGATGGCCAAGGAGAGGGCAGAACGGGAAATGGCTAAGGAAGAAGCAGACAGGGCACATGCCCTAAGGCTATTAGAGCTAAAGATAGAGAAGGAGAAGGTGAAGAGGGAGAAGACGAACGTCCCCGTAAGCAATCTTGTTATAGATTCCAGGACCGGCCAGATTCACAAATCGCTGCTGTTCCCCTTGGACCCATTTGATGAGAAGGTAGAGTCGATTGAGGTGTACCTCGATCGATTCGAGCAACTCGCTCGAATGTATGAAATCCCAGAGGATAGGTGGAATCTACGCTTGTCCAACGCCTTGAAGGGAAGAGCGTACGAGGTTTACTCCAAGTTGTCGGAGGAAGACTCAAAGAGTTTCGCAGCCTTGCGATCAGCGCTTCTCACAAGTTACGAACTGACGGCATCCACGTACCGGAAGAAGTTCAGGACTGCTCGACTGGAGAAGGCAGAGACGTATAGCCAGCTCCTGGTGCGGCTAACAAAGTATTTGGATAAGTGGCGCACCCTGGGAAAGTACCCCGAAACTTATCAGGACGTCGTTGAGATGATTCTAACAGATCAACTAAAGGAATGCATGGCCCTGACCTCCGCATCATTGTGGAGGAGAATGGAGTCACCCGCATGGACAGAGTGAAAGAGTTGGCGGATAGATACATCCGTTAGAAAGGAACTTTCAAACAAAAGCCTACTGGCTATCCTAGGAATGACCAAGTAAGGAGGGAAGAAAGGGGCACCGGACAAAGTCCCCCGAATAATTACAAGGGATCGGTGAACTATAGGATTGGAACGTTCACCAAATCCGCCTCGCCGCCTAGGAGAAACCGCACTTGGTGCGAGTTTCACGGGATATCCTCTCACTCCAGCGAAGACTGCAAGAGGAGGAATGCCCAGACCTCCAACCCACAGACCAACACACACAAGCCATCTCGGCACGTGATGGGGGCAGTATTGGATAATCGCACGCCTGATGGCACAATTACTTTCACTACACCCGCATGTGAAAGAGTCCTGGTAAATGGAAACCCGGCCACGTGCCTGAACGACACTGGATGCTCGTACGACGCCATTGTCAACCCATCTTTAGTCAAGCCAGAAGACATGACCGGCGAAACTGTGGAAATCCGGACAATCGGATGGAACAGCCATCCAAGAACGCTACCCGTGGCCTATATCCACGTGGACACAAGCTACGTACAGGGAAAAAATCCGAGCAGCTGTAATGGATGATTCCATATACGACCTAGTCTTGGGTTGAAGATATGTGTACTTAGGGAAGCCGAAGTACCCAATCACCATTGCACCTGTCATCACCAGATCTAGGGCTAAGGAAACGGAAGATGTGGATAAGTCCATCAGCACACCCCAGGAAATGAAAGAGGCGCAAAGACGGGACCCATCCCTCTCCAAATGGATTGCTCTTGCAGAGGGAGGAAAGCCTCAAAAGGGGAAACATGAATTATTTCTAAAGAATGGCTTGTTATATCACCGACCTAAGGAGGGAGATATCAGGAAAAGTCAGTTCATAGTCCCAGTGGAGCACCGGAATGAAGTGCTAAAGATCGGTCATGATGCCACCATGAGCGGCCACCAAGGTCAGGGTGCCACCATGCACCGAATCTGCCACTATTATAATTGGCCTGGAATAACACAAGATATCAAGAGATACGTAGCTTCTTGCCCCGAGTGCCAGAAGAGGTCACCCAAGAGTCAGGTGCCACCTGTGCCTCTAGGCAAGACACCTTTGATTTATACGCCATTCAAGCGGGTATCTGTAGACATCTTAGGACCTCTCCCAAGGACTAGGAAAAGAAACGCCTACATATTATGCGTGGTATGCCAAGCATCACGGTGGACAGAAACCGCAGCACTGCCATCCATCGACACCAGACATGTTGCTGAGGCTTTATTTACTATATTCACCCGGAAAAGATTCCCGGAAGCTATTTTAACTGACCACGGCTCCCAGTTCACGGGAAAGCTAATATCCGAAGTATACAAGACATTCAACGCTACCCATCTCGAGTCCTCCGTCTACCACCCTCAGGTGAATGGACTGGTGGAAAGGTTCAATGCCACATTATTGGCAATGCTCAAGAGGTTATCAGAAGGATGTCCAGATGAGAGGGACATGTATTTGCCAGCCGCCTTATTCGCTTATCGAGAGGTACCCCATGCCAGCCTAGGCTACTCGCCGCATGAGATAATCTTTGGCTCTCGGCCGCAAGGTCCATTGGAATTACTAAGGCAGAGCTGGACTAAGGAAGAAATTGAGGAGGAAGCCCGCAGAGTATCCAAATATGTGCAAGAATTAAGGGAAAGGCTGCAAGTAATATGAACACTGGCGCTGGACAACTTAAAGGGAGCACGGCAGCGTCAGGAGAAAAATTACAATCGCAGAGCCAAGGAAAGGGAACTGCAGGTTGGGGACCAAGTGTTGTTACTCCTACCAAAGAATACCAACAAACTTCAAGTATATTGGCACGGACCTTTCAAGGTCACCCAGAAGTTAACCAACACTAATTACAAAGTGAGAGTGGGCAATAAAGACAAGCTATACCACATCAACTTACTGAAGAGATACTTTGAGAGGGAGGTCGTAGGACAAGCTTTGATTGCTATAGCTATATCAGAGGACAGCGGAATGACCAAGGGCTTGACTGAGTACCCTATGACTCGGAATGAA
This sequence comes from Radix auricularia, assembly GCA_002072015.1. Taxonomy (NCBI): domain Eukaryota; kingdom Metazoa; phylum Mollusca; class Gastropoda; family Lymnaeidae; genus Radix; species Radix auricularia. The sequence goes on along the minus strand of MUZC01004703.1, from coordinate 116,700 downwards.
GGGGTGAATGATGTCACCATATGCCCGGAATTAAGCCCCGAGCAACGAAGAGAGACAACCACCCAATTGGAAAGATACCCCGAGGTCTTAACTGATCGACCTGGGAGGACCAATCTAGAAACCTTCACAATGAAGCTAACTGACGATCGCCACATAAGCATGAAGCCTTACCCAGTACCACATGCCAAGGCTGGGATAATAGAGGAAGAGGTTAAGGAGTTGCTGAGAATGGGCATCATTGCTTCTTCCACTTCACCTTACAGCGCTCCAGTGGTGTTAGTTAGAAAGCAGGACGGCACACACCGGATGTGCATCGATTTCAGAAGGCTAAACGCAGTGGCAGAATTTCAGGCTGAGCCTTTGCCAGACCCCTCAACCATATTCGCCAAATTAATCAAGGCCCGGTATTTCAGTAAGCTGGACCTGAGCAAGGGATATTACCAGATTGAAGTGGAGCCCAAGTGCAGGCCCTTATTAACCTTTAGCACCGCTCAAGGTCACTTTGAGTTTCAGACAGTGCCCTTCAGTCTAAACTCTTCAAGCGTGTTCACTCGCATGATGAGGAAACTGCTAGACCCCATACAGAGGCCGGGACTGGCCAACTTCATTGAAGACATCCTGATCGCCACCGAAACGTGGGAGGAACACCTGGAAATTCTGGAATTACTGCTGGAGAGGCTACGAGAGACAGGTTTGACAGCGAAAATTTTCCAAATGCAATATTGGGTTTTCCCAAATAAGGTTCCTCGGGCACATAATTGAAGAGAACCTGATTATGCCCGAAAACGAGAAGGTGGACAACTTGCGCAAGGCACCAAGCCCAAGCTCGAAGACTCAAGTGAGGTCATTTTTGGGCATGTACGGGTACTACCAGAAATGTATACCCAAGTTCAATATACTAGCCGCACCCTTGTCCAGCCTAACCCGAAAGGACCAGCCGGAGAAGGTCGTATGGTCACCGGAATGTGAGGAAGCTTTTAATCAGCTCAAAAATGCTCTTATTGAAAGGCCCGTCGTCGGATTACCGGATTTGAAGAAGGACTTTATCCTCAGGACGGACGCCAGTAACGTAGGACTTGGCGCTATACTGCTTCAAGCCGAGGAGGGTTCCGGACCCGAGCCTCGCCTGTTTCCCATCGCCTACGCCAGTAGAACACTCAACAAGGCCGAGAAGAATTATGCAACCGTAGAATTGGAATGGCTAGCTTTGGTATGGGCCGTGGAGAAATTTCAGACGTATCAGTACGGTAAGCAATTCTAATTGCAAATAGACCATCATCCCTTGTCGTTCTTGTCCTCATCGAAGAAATTGAACGCCAGGCTGATGAGGTGGTCACTACTCCTCCAACCTTACACGTTTAGGATTGAATACATCCCTGGAAGGGATAACCATGGTCCTGACTACTTGAGTCGACACCCACCCGACTCAGAGTCAGAAGAAACACCTAGGTCAAGTATGTAAAGGTGTTAATCGAGGAAAGTTAGATGTTCAACTTCACGTAGGAATTTCGCATCAACGGAAGCCCGCCATGACTCAGGCAGATAACTACCCTCCTTCTCTAGATGGTACATCAAGATGAATCCTATCAAAATAAGGGCGTATGTGACGAAATTTATTGAGCCCCCGTCGCTTGCACGAAATACCAACGTAAACAAAAGGGAAGTCACCATGGACGGATCACTTGACGGGTCAAGGTTGCTAATTAGGTATGCACCGGAGCACATGACCGTCAAGGTTGCCCGATAGTGAGGCCGACAAGCAACATCCAATCAGGAAGAGCTGCATGAAATTACCCGTCATGTATAAATGTTAACACACCAAAGCAACACGCTCTTTCATTCACTCAAGTGATTGCAGAGTGCAGTGTCTTACGTGAATTCAATTCACCGAACTACATCCATAGCCATCCTTGTTGTGGGAGAGCCGGCATTATTCTCGTTGACCAGAATCCAAGTAAGTTTGACCTCTAACTTGTTTCCCTCGTATTTATAAACATATTTTACACCATTATTTAAATATTAATCTTTGTGCAATGTCAGATTGAAATTGTTGAAACATGTTGACCCCCCATGACACCATGCGTGGCCACGTGCGACATTGTACTTCTATTTTCATAACTAAATGTGATAACACGCGATCCATCAGGTAGATGGATCGAGTTATATTGGTGTAATCAATAACATTAATGTATTTATACCACCATCCACTTACAAGGTGTCAGCCAGATAGATCTGCCCCTGTGGTGATGGTAATGAAATATTATTTCAGTCTTATGTTGCGGAATATATTAAATAACCATGTGTTTTATGATAATGTATTCTGATCCCCTTTTGGCACCTTGCTCTGAAGGCTCGGCAGCCAGAATGGTGGATTAGACAGACAAAGTGGAGAAACTACCCATATGTGTATTCTTTCTATCTTAGTCTGGCTTCTACGCACCCGCCTGTACTGGGAGATAACACGAACTCCGGACAGCAACCCTGCCCAACGAAGTGTCGATATATTTGGACCAAGAGCTGGACTCACAGCTATCCACGCGACTTGTATCCGACCCCTAACTCACCCCTGCAACGATCGACAGGACCTGAGGAGGACAACTCATCCTTAACAGCCTTACTCCTAACGTAACGCTGACACCAACCGCACTGGTTGATGCCTATACACACCATACACGTATAGATGCAAGTCATTCACACTTCCGTGATCACCGAGGTCACCTGGATCCATAGGTGAAGCAACCCACTGAACAGGATGCGTGCAGAACAGCACGGGTTCAAAACAACGACTGTCAAAACAGCGACCGTCAAAACAGCGACTTCAAAACAGCGACTGTGTCAAAACAGCGACCGTCATAATAGCGACTTCAAAACAGCGACTGTATCAAAACAGCGACTGTATCAAAGCAGTGACTTCACCGCAAAGCTATTCTAGTCCAACCGTAAACCTAACACAGTGGTTCTAAAAAATGTTGATACATAGACCCCTTTTCATTGACCAAACTTTGGTTTCAACACGACTGATATATGCAGTTAGTTTTCTCTCGTTAGCTAGCAGTCAGTGAAATGATGACGTGTGTATGTGGCTTGGTACATAGTAAATCATCAACAGCCTGTTGTTTGCGAGCATGCATTTATACCCGGTATCCTTGTCAACGTCCAGCTAAGCACACCCGATTGGACGTAATCGGACAATTAAAACATAAGTGGTCAGATAAAGGTACGTAGATTCACTCTAGCCCCAGTCATTTTATTTACATTTCCCATAAATCTCGCCAGCAAAGGTTGAACTGTGGTCGTCGTTTAGTCCAGCCCTCGTAACATGTCCTGATGTAACATTGGCCAGCCAACGAACAGTCCCTGGTCTCGGTAGACTTGAAACGATCTCTCCACCCTGATCAAAGTGGCGATGTAATAAGACAATAAAAAATGCCACGTGGTCAGCTAGTCCCTTGTAAAGGTACCTAATTCATTCTGCCTCTCATTCAATTATTTACCTTTCCCATAACACTCGCCACAACCCTAGGTATACATTACACTATAACATAAAGGTCAATCTTCCCTCCACTCCCATGCGAAACATACTAAGACTTAGAAAGGACCACATTTATCATTGGTTTCTTAAAAGTATTTTTTCCAGTTGTTTTACGCTTTTCATCGTAAAATCAAAATGAAAATAAAAAAAAACAATTTTTTATTAAGGTTTTGACATGAATGGCGAACCTCGCAGGCACTGAAACCACCACAAACCTGCGCCCTATAATTCACTTCTCTTTCTTGTGTAGACGTGCCTAGCATAAAAACTGAATTGTAATAAGATGTACAATAAGTAGTTGTCAGTATTGTGGGGAATTTAGGGCGGTTAGGGCGCTGCGTATGTTTGGCCTTTGATGTGCCGTTGGACTAACGGGTGAGTCCAGACGGTCGGAGGTGCGAACTTGGGAATCAAAGGACGATGAGGCTTTGTAGACGGGAGCTAACTGACCACGGGCAAATTATCTAGCCCAGGTGTCAGGTAGGCCCAGACCGAGATACTCGGCCGAACGGTAGATGAAAGGGACCGACAATTGTAGAGCGGGTCAGAGACAAGGAAAGGGGGGGGGATTACTGACCATGACAGGGTACACCCACCTACCCCCGTCTTATCTAAGGGGAGGTACACATTGATTGACGGTTGACTTTCGTACAGGAAAGTCTGGGGGCGGAGCCCGGAATGGACTAACGCTCGGAGCGAGACTGACTGAGGGACACATAGAGGGAGAGACACGCAGGGAGAAGAAGCAGAGGTAGACAGACGCATATGTAGAGAGATGCACGAATAATGAATGTACTGAAGTTAAGAGATTAAAAGTAATGAAGTGTACATTCTGCCTTGGAGTTTAGTGTTTAAAGAGTAATTAACAAAGTGTGTGAAGAGCAGAATAACAGTGAGAGTAGCTAAGGAAAGATAACCAATAGAACAACCATGGATCTTCACAGTATATACATTTAATACATTAAATAGTTAATAACACCGCATAGCGGACAATATCGTTCAAGCCGCTGGGCCCGTACGACCAGACACTGTGTATTCACTCTTTAAAACACCAACATTTATTTATACACACCTCCAGTTGATTGTATTTAATTTTATATTGTCCCTTCTCTACAAAAAACCAGCATTATTACAATCAAAAGAAAAAAAGTCGCTGTTTTGATACAGTCACTATTTTGATACAGTCGATGTTTTGAAGTCGCTGTTTGGACGGTCGCTGTTTTGACAGTCACTGTTTTTCCCGGATGCGGTGCAGAACTACCCTCCTCACGGAGCGGGGCGCGACTACCCGGAGCTACACACTGAACAAGGACCGTGCAGAACCAATCGCCCACGGAGCGGGGCACGCCAACCTTGAATTTGAGTATTAACCCTATAATCACTATTGAAATTTATTTAAGTCATGATGTGCAGTTTGATTAAATCAATCATTTGCATCTGAATTATCGGCAGTAATTGATAATAAAGTTAAGTCTTCACATTTCTTCTCAGTAATTATCGATCAAATCATTGATATATCTAAAATTGACAATAAAAGATGTCCCCAATGGCGGATTAAAGGGGGGGGGGCTGAGCGGGCTAAAGCCAGGGCCTCCGATGGTTTAGGGGCCCTCAAACTTTTTATATTTATAATAAAAGTGTACAAATGTTATCACAAACCCTTGAAAATATAAAAAAATTAAAAATTTATAAATATTAACTATACAACTGATCGCGATTCAGACCTAATAGTTTAATAATCGATAAAACGTGATTTAATTGACTCACTTAGAATACATAGTATAAAGTATAGTTTATATTTTTAAAATTTCTCACATCAGACAAGCTCCGCTGGCCGTGTGGAGAGAGTACAGGCGCGTGATGCAACCGGTGTGGGGTTCGATTCCCAGCAGTGGAAAATATTGTGTTTTCTTTTCACACTCAATTTTAACATACCGCAAATACTTCAAACAGTTATTTATTCGCGTTCCTTTATTTATTTATTTTTTTACATTATTAATATTTAGTTACAGTCCTATATTAGCTCTTAATAATCATTTTATTTTATGGGACGCTGGCTGGATAGGGCCCACGTTTCATTGCAGCCGGGGCCCCATGCAGTCTTAATCCACCCCTGGATGTCCCTTTAGATTCAGTTTCAAAATCAGGAAATGTGGAAAGATTTACAGGCTTTTATACTTTGGTAAACAGCAATGTTGCATCTGCATTTGCTGAGAAGATTCTAACGGAACTACACATTACAAAAGTGAAACATTGATATCACAATCTGAATCTGTGAAGGAAAGGCATATGATGGTAAATCTGAGTGTCTGGAATTAAGAGGGGCCTTTAAACTTTCACACAATGCCATCTATGTTCATTGTTGTGCCCATGTGTTGAATTTAGTCACTATCGAAGCAACGGCTGTGAACAGTGCTGTATACAGTTGCTTCTGGCACAGGTGAAATGTTGCATCTTTACGTCTTGTTTACCAAGTCTACATACTCTTACTCTAAAAAAAATAATCCTAAATCTCAATATGAATCAACAGTAGATACTCTGAAATGACTTTCTGATAAAAAATGGGCAAGCCGTAGGCCGTAAGCATGCAGTTGATGCAGTTGCTGGATCATTCTCTGCTGTTCTAGCCACTCTAGAAGATATAAATTCAAGGGCATCAACATAACATGAAGGAAGTGTCAGAGCAGAAGCCAAGGGACTATCTGCTTTAATAACAAAATATTCTTATGTATTTTCTGATGTTATTTGTACAAATTTAATTGATATTTTCATGTTATCAAACCACTTGCAGCTCAAGAGTATTGATATTGCAATCGCAAAACGATTGCTCGATTTTGGAAGAAATAAGTTTGTTGAAATGAGAAGCGAACAAGCTTTTTAAAATTCTGAAAGTAGATGTCTAATCATTTATTAACGAAAATTGTTCCAAACTAGATGTTAAAAACAACATTTAAAGAAACTCGAATTGCAGAAAATAAAAATATGGCAGGCGAACTTAGTAAAGATGAAAGGGCTAATGACCCAACTAACAGTTTTAAATCTGAAACATACTTCACTATCTTGGATACACTTCTAAAATAAATAGATTATCAATTTAATGACTTTAGGGGCGCAGCTATTTATTTCTATTGTATTGATCCATCAAAAATGTTGGAAGAAGATAAAGATCCTCTTCAAAGTTTATGCAAAATTTACAAACACATTAACCTAGAAGAAGCAATCGTTGAATATTATACCTTCAAAGATTTGTATGCATCACAACGTCCATCACTATCTAGTGAACTACAACTTAAGGAATTTCTATCATTCTTGACTGAAAAACAAATGGCATCAGGTCTCTCTAGTTTGTCAATATTCTAAAAAAAAATTTACTTAAATCTTCCTGTTAGCAGTGATTGAAAATCATCAGAAATTATTTGCGCTCAACAATGACAAACGAACGTCTGTCTGGCTTGGCAATAATTTCAAATGAACATGATCTAGGTGAGAACGTTGACTTTGAATCAACGATAAATCGTTTCTCTTCATGCAGAAAGGGATTTAAATAAGGCTCAGGGCTCTATATAAATTCGTATAAACTAAGTTTCTTTCTTAGATCAATAAATATACCATTGAAATAAATATACGTTACTATTTTGAAAACATATCTGTTTCAATTGTTCCTTCTCTTTAACTTGTTTGTTAATTTGGAAAATTTACTAAATTAGTAGGCTAATAACTAGTATTGACAAGGGCTGCGGAAATTAACGATTAATTTCTCGACTAATCCTTAAAAAAGTTTATGGATTAAATTATTTTTAACTTTTAATTGACCCATCATTTTAAAATAATTTTAAGTCAAAAAGTATTTTTTTAAAAAATAGCGGCAGATAAATAATAAATTTCTTGAAGATTACACGAACATTTTGGTTTTAAATTATTGACTGACGGCATGTTTAAAATGTTGATAAAGTTCGCCTACTTATCAAACCAAATGAAAAGCGTATTAAGCTAATGGCAGTAATGGAGTTTGACTCTGAGACAGAAATGACGACAGCTCTTCTGATGAATTACTGCGCTACAAAATGGAGATGAAAGTTCTTGAATCCTTTAATCCTGTACAATGGGGGGAAATTAATGAACACAGATATCCGATAATGTCATTCCTTGCCAAGACTGTTTTGAGCATACCAGTTTGAGTTTCCTCAGTTCTATTTAAATGATTGTTCAGCTCAGCTGGCTATATTGTCAATTAGACCCGCTCATCACTTGTACCAATTAATGTAAACACACTTGTCTTATTGCGTAGTTGGTGAAAAGTTGATATATTATATAAAGGAGACATTGTGGTGTTATTTAGATTTTCAACAAGAACGTGAAATGAGTGTTACTTATGACATAAATTAAAATTTTTTGGCTTTAATCTAAATTAACGTTTAATTAATCATTAATTTTTCAAAAGTGAACAATTAAATTTAAATTAATCGTTAACAGCACTAGTATTTACCCAAGGCTCTCATTTTAGTAAAATTTTGCGGCGCCCCCTGAAATTCTCCTGACCCCCCCCCCCCAAGCAGACAAAGCTAAATCCGCCACTGATCATAACATCACTGTATTGTAACTTTCTATGGGCTTATTTAGTCTCACGAGTGAAAAACTAACTGTAGCTCTTTAACTTGTACATTGCCAGCAAAGTTCATGAGCAGCTTTACAAATCAGTGGCATTAACGGAATGATACAAAATATAACTTGCATTTTTACTACTAAATTAGAATAATACAAAACTAAATCCTTTTTTATTACAAAACTATAATATTATAAAAAATAATATACTTAATTAACTACTAAATTTATGAAGTCTTACTAAAATTTGTTTGAGTTTGATAATTTGATTGAGACAGTCAACAAACTAAGAGTGTCTGACCAGTTAGTAAACCTTGAAAACTCTGATGACCCTATTCGCCTTAAGTTGAAAATTGAAACATACAAGCCTTTTGTCATAGGCCGAGGTCCCAGTTTTCTCACTTTCTCGTGATTGACCTAATTTGTGTTTCTTTGTGGGCTTGTCTAACAGTATCTTCTTTCACACAATTACTCAACTCATTAATAGTATCCAGGAAAAATGTTATTTAATAATGCAATAACGAATATGTACACTTATAAATAATATAAAAGCCCAGGTCACTCACTGGATGTGGAACGCTGAGGAGCGATGTACGACAGTCTACAGCAGTTAGTTGAAAAATCGTGTGTTGATTAGCGCTGTAAATATATTTAATATGATGACGTCATTGTTTGGTGTGAATCGGTGCGCAAAATACAACCCCTATTATTAAATACTTTGCGTACATTTCAGAAAGTTTAATATTTCGTATTTATCAAAAAAGGACAAATTAGTTGGGCTTTTGAAAAAGGTTGGCGCCGTAGGCGCCCTAAAAAAAGTGGGCGCCGCAGGCGCCACAGCGCCCCTGCACAATCTAGTTTTACAATATGCGACAATGTTTCTTTTACTTCCACTAGCTTCATCTCTGTCTCACAACTTCTCAACTCTTAATTTGTAACTCTGCAGCTACAAAATGCGTGTCCTTTTTCATCCTTTCAACTCACTCGCCCAAGTCCCGTGTTGTCCCCCTTCTCGTGGACACACCATTCGACCCCGACACACCACCGGATACCTTTCATCCACCAGCCTCACGTGACACATTTCATATTAGCAATAAACACTTTTTAAAAAACATTTTTATTTATTCACTGATCTCTGATTTCATACTTTAATGTTTTATATGTCTTTTTTAAACACACATATTTCCATTTCTAAGTCAAGATTAGAGTGATTTAGGTAAAGGGAAATAGCTATGTAGTAGAATCCCTTTTATAGCTCATAAAAATTCTTGATTGTAATTCCGAATGATCCAGTCACAACTTTCTGAGTCACAGAGATTCCAAAGCAATGATATTGTAGTAGCAATCAATCATCACTCAGAAAAGATGCGCCACAAGGGGGCGAGTTGAGGGAGTGCGGACCACACTGGGTGTCCCTATCATAAACCAAAGTGTAAAATGTTGTTATTTTCCTGAAAAATTAAACAGTGGCAGACTCGGGGAAAGTCTATGGGGCCGTCCATAAAGTACGTCGTGCTATTTTTGACCATTTCTAACTCCGCGCTCCCCCTGTTACAAACTGTCACAAATCTTGGAAACACCCCCCTCCCTAAAGTACGTCACGCTTTCGTAAAAAATATATTTTTATTAACAAAATAATTAAAATTGAACATAAAACACCGTGACGTCACAAATGGCCGGACACCCCCACCCCCCTGTAACAAACTGTCACACTTTCTTTCACCCCCTCCGCCCTCTGTAGCGTGACGTACTTTATGGACGGCCCCTATGGGTTTAAGTCATGAGGGGTGACACCATGAGCTACCACACATGGTGAAACCAACCGTAATGATAGCTCGGGCTCAATAGCAATGATTGCATTTGTTGTCTTTAAAAGTATATTGCAAATATAACGTTGTTTTGAATCTATGATCCCGACAACAGCCGGGTACCCGTTACCGTGAAATTACCAGGGATAGTAAAATTTTGCCGGGTGTCCGTGATACGTGCCAGCAATGTCTATACCAAACAGTGGCTCGTGAGACTTACGTGGCTCTTCAGTGTTCACATTTCGTCTTCAATTTATCAATTTAAAATAAGTATACTACTGTGAAATACGTTAAGAAAAAGCTTCAGAATAAATATCTGTCCTCGGAAAAATAAAATAAGGTCCCGACAAATTGCAATGTATTATGATACACATGTCTATATATATAATTCTCTACATGGTCCAACCATGCAGGACAAGAAGCTGTCTGACCTCTGACCCCACCGACCAATCAGATTGCAAGAAAAGGAAGTAAACATTCAACATTTCGTTGAATTGAAGTCAATCACTGTGTTGTTTCGGAACAACAAAGTAACATGAAATTTATAGTGTAATGGTTTAACATTCACCTAACACGCGGAGGTCGCAGGTTCAATCCCTAGCTAAGACATTAGGTTTTTAAATTTTTTTAAATGTTTGTCTTTGTGCCCGTTCATAGCCCACAATCTTTTTGATCACCATAACAAGCACAAGACAAGTGGGAATAAGCTTGACGAAAGACCTTTGTCAGGTTATGTCAATTAGTTTATGGTTGCCAAGCTAGGGTGGTGCAGGGTTGGGGCTGGCAAGTGGCTAACAACGGTGCACATTTTTCCAGACCAACAATGAGTCGCAGTTATCCCCGCCTCTTAGGTTCATTCACGTTGTTCTGATTTCATCGTGATGTAGTTTGTGTCTGTTCAACCCCTCCACTTTCTTTGCACTATCTATGAGCAAATCTGCGTCGTATGATACGCCGCGGACATCTAGTTTGAATGAGTTAAGAAAAACACGACTGCATCGCTAAAAGGGCTGCAGCTACAACAAAACGGTATTTTTGTGTTATCATTAATAACTCCACTGGTTTTATTTTATGACAGGACGTGATATTGGCTCTCAAAGGGTCCAATACATTCAGTTACCAACAAGTCAGTGCTGTTTAACACCCCTTGCCCGCTAACTCCTCAACCCATTCCTTTCTACGCCATATTTTAATTTAAAATAGATTAGTTATGGGTTTTAATTTTTAGAAATGTTTGAGTCGTTCCCTGATTTTCTCAAATAAATTAGAGTTTTATTTTAATCTGTACAGAAACAAAGGATTGAATATAATTTGGGCTTGATGTAAATTTTAAAAAAAGTAGCGAACATTTGGTTTGTAAATGGTTGGTGATGTCAAATTGTACCATCCACCCACAGATGTCGACTTGTACCATCCACCCACAGATGTCAACTTGTACCATCCACCCACAGATGTCAACTTATACCATCCACCCACAGATGTCAACTTGTACCATCCACCCACAGATGTCAACTTGTACCATCCTCCCTCAGGTGTCAACTTGTACCATCCACGCACAAATGTTGACTTGTACCATCCACCCACAGATGTCAACTTGCACCATCCTCCCACACATGTCAACTTGTACCAAACACCCACAAATGTTGACTTGTACCAAACACACACAAATGTCGACTTGTACCATCCACCCACAGATGTCAACTTGTACCATCCACCCACAGATGTCAACTTATACCATCCACCCACAGATGTCAACTTGTACCATCCTCCCACAGATGTCAACTTATACCATCCACCCACAGATGTCAACTTATACCATCCACCCATAGATGTCAACTTATACCATCCACCCACAGATGTCAACTTATGCCATCCACCCATAGATGTCAACTTATACCATCCACCCACAGATGTCAACTTATACCATCCACCCACATATGTCAACTTATACCATCCACCCATAGATGTCAACTTATACCATCCACCCATAGATGTCAACTTATACCATCCTCCCACAGATGTCAACTTATACCATCCACCCACAGATGTCAACTTGTACCATCCACCCAGGATGTCAACTTATACGATCCACCCACAGATGTCAACTTGTACCATCCTCCCACAGATGTCAACGTATACCATCCACCCACAGATGTCAACTTATACCATCCACTCACAGATGTCAACTTATACCATCCACCCACAGATGTCAACCTGTACCATCCACTCACAGATGTCAACTTATACCATCCACCCATAGATGTCAACTTATACCATCCACCCACAGATGACAACTTGTACCATCCTCCCACAGATGTCATCTTGTACCATCCACCCACAGATGTCAACTTATACCATCCACCCATAGATGTCAACTTATACCATCCACTCACAGATGTCAACTTATACCATCCACCCACAGATGTCAACTTGTACCATCCACTCACATATGTCAACTTATACCATCCACCCACAGATGTCAACTTATACCATCCACCCACGGATGTCAACTTGTACCATCCACCCACAGATGTCAACTTATACCATCCACCCACAGATGTCAACTTGTACCATCCACTCACAGATGTCAACTTATACCATCCACCCATAGATGCCAACTTATACCATCCACTCACAGATGTCAAATTATACCATCCACCCACAGATGTCAACTTATACCATCCACCCACAGATGTCAACTTATACCATCCACCCATAGATGTCAACTTGTACCATCCTCCCACAGATGTCAACTTGTACCATCCACCCACAGATGTCAACTTGTACCATCCTCCCACAGATGTCAACTTGTACCATCCACCCACAGATGTCAACTTGCACCATCCTCCCACAGATGTCAACTTATACCATCCACCCACAGATGTCAACTTTTACCATCCTCCCACAGATGTCAACTTATACCATCCACCCACAGATGTCAACTTGTACCATCCTCCCACAGATGTCAACTTATACCATCCACCCACAGATGTCAACTTGTACCATCCTCCCACAGATGTCGACACGCCGAGTGACCACTTTTAGAGCCGTTGAAACAAACTTCAAATCCACGCCCGCTCCATTCACGTGTATTTCTTTGTTCGTTTACAATATGTACATCTCAAGGCCTAGCAGAAAAACTAATTTTTAATGAGATGAACAATGTTGTCAAATTGTCAGTATTTAAAGTTAATATAAAAGCCTTGAAGATATCTTTCTTGATTATGATAAAGAAAAATGTCCTTATTTGTAAATAGAAATGTGATGAAATTCGTGTCGGACTCTCAAGGCCAAGTAACCCCTACCAACTAGACCACCCGGAAAGATAAGGGGAGGTAACTCCCATCTGGGAATCTAACATGTGGGCAGAATAAATGCTACATAATTTCATCAACGGGGCTGAAACAAGGAAGTCCTAATCCTATTGGCTATGGTTCATCATGCAACCAATCAAGAGTTCTTAAAGTCACGTGACCAGTAAAGATATAACCAGAGAAAACGCAAGGTTCATTCTTTTCACTGCCAAACTGTACAAGGCAAAACATCGAACAGTAGCGCCCCACAGGATCATATCACTGAAGGAGAAAAGCCGGCAATCTAACCAGACTTGTAAGAGTGAACTCAAATCTTATTATAATGATGTACATTTATAATTATATGTATTTTTCAAAGCAGATTGATATATTATTTTGTTCGATTGACATGGAATTAGTACCCCACGGGAAAAGTTTACCGTGTTGGAACCCGTGTGATATTCTTAGATATATCACGTTTGCTTAAACATGTGCCTACACACGCGATCTCCACCAAATAGATGGAGCAGCGTGTGTGGCTATTATATTATGTATAAAATAAATTAAATTGTTTTATTGATTGCTGAACCCATGTGTAAGGTGTTCGCCAAATAGGCCTACACCCGTGGTAGTAAGAATAAACCATTAATTCATATTATTATGTCAGATTGTTATACCCTTCTGGCGTCTTGCTCTGAACGGCTTGTCGTTGGAAGGAGGACCATGTATAAGTTTATGCGATAGAAAACTCCCAGAGTTTTGTTTCTATTTCATAGCCTGGTTCCTGCTACGCCTGAATTCCAGGGAGCTGCCAACCAGTAGAAGTACGCCACGGTGAGGTAGCCGGACAGCCGTCCCTCCCCCACCGGTACTATTGCCGATAAAGGATCGCTACCCTTGCCACGCGACAGCCAAGTACACCTTGTGTCCGTGCCAGCTAAGGTCGATAGCAGATCAACTAGTGCTACCATCTGCCCTAACTGTAGGATTGAACCTCCGTACAGTAGGCCGGAGACACGCACCATTCGCCACATAGCCCTGTGCTCTTTTTCTACCCAGCTCATCACGTTATACCGTAATAGCTGATGCCGGCCATACCACACTATAGCTGTGTGACCATATGTGCTGGAAATCTTATCAACAACACGCGTGGAGAGAAGTGAGAACCCCTCTACGGTGTACGATCTATCTAGGTCAAATAATACAGAGACCAACTTGTTTACACAAGCTTAGTCGAGCCAGCTGACTGTTACGTCACGTCGTCAACGCTGTGGGAGGAGCTCAACACCGGAAGCTGACGTCACTTACACGTCGCAGAGAGACGAAAGGAGGTCAAGTCGCGCAGCACACCTACACTGCAGACATACAAGCTACGCCGGTGATCAGGGACTCCGAAAAACAATATAAGTATTCATAATATAGAAACTTTGGCGTAAGGCAAGCTGTAATGATGATAATTAGCGAGCCATAAGACTTTAAATACCTTAATCTTAGGGGCAAATTTACTAATGAATATTGAGATATTGCCATTGTATATAGTGTACATTAAACGTTAATCATTTATATTATACAATGGTTCTTTTGTTTATCATTTGCGGAGATCACTAAAGTACGTCCTTGTGTGTGTGAAAGTATAAATACAAATAATACCCTAGACAAAACACATACTACACATCTTTTCACCACAACAATGTTGTCAAATTGTCAGTATTTAAAGTTAATATAAAAGCCCTGAAGTTTTCTTTCTGGATTATGATAAAGAAAAATGTCCTTATTTGTCAATAACGTTTAATATCAAAACGTTAAATAACGGTAAGCATTTTAATATGGGCTATCACGTTTTTTCTATACAAAGTTTGGTGAAGATTCATTCATTTTCGCAGTAGCTAATACTGAAACTAATTTTTATATACCTCCTATTAAAAAACAAGACATTCTGAAAAAAAGACAAGTCTCAAATGAAGTTCTTAAGTATATGAGGGCAAGGGGGTCTATCTTAAGGCAAGGGGGTCTATCAAAAACCGGATCACCTCAGCTATGTGATCCCTTTTAAGCAAATATATTTTATAGGGGAAAGGGATTTACTTGACTAATGGTATCCAATTACTGTCACAAGCGTCATAATAATTATACCTGGACCGCTTGCTCCAAGATTCATAAAATTACTGTTACACAAGAAATAACGACACTGCTAGCAAAAACCAACTTTAATGGCCACCCTCCTTGCCACAATAAAACGTCTACCCAAAAAACTCTCAAAACTTTTACACATATTCTAATGACGTCATTAAAAATACTTTTGCACGCTTTCGCACAACTAACCGATAACTTTAATAACACAAAAGCGACCACCAAACAGACCAACGTGCGCAACTCACAACAGGTTACAAGGACAAATTGGTCATCCGTGACAATTACACAACGGGATTATAATTGTGGAATGTAATTTCAAAGAAATGTGTAATCATATGGAGGAAAGGGATTTGGCCAAGAACGAGATCCCATTATTGATCGGGTCATAATTGGTGGGGTCGAAAATGGGATCCCTAAAACTGGCCTGGGTGAAGCCGGGTAGATAAACTAGTATTATAATAACAATATATTTGGTCTGGATTTGTGGTACAAGCACAAGGCAGTGACGTTTTTATTGGTAAGAAGAGCTTAGTGCTAAAAGTACCTTAGTCACAATTTACTCATTTTGAGATAATCAAGTTTTAATTTATTTTTTTGGGATTTAAAAAGGTAGACTTAATAACATTGTATTCTTTTTAACCTTATTTAGTAGTTTGGTCTAAACCGGATGTTAAATGTCCACTGGTTAGTTTGAATTTGGATGAAAATGTTACATATGCACTTTTAAGTCCTCTCTATATTATATTTGCTTTGAAAATAATTTATTACAGTTGTTAAACCATGAATGAAAGTATTTTTTTTACGTGTGTGAATGAAATTGCGATTTGTTGTTTTTGTTATTCAATTCATCCCTCGACATTTTAATAAAAATCTAAAATATTGAGTTTATTTTATATGGAAAGTGACGCCCAGTCTCAAATGTGTACACGTAAAAAAGTTACACACTTAAACAATTTTAACTTCGGCCACCGGGTGTATTCACAGAAGTAGATACAATTTAATAAAGTCAACCTGAAAACGCTTAATTATTTTGTATTTCGAATAGACATGTTATGTTTATATTACTGTAGTCGGAATAACATAGGCCAATTTCAAAATAAATCTTTAGTCATTGTTTCATATGCGTTTATGAACAGATGGTGGAATCCTTTTTAAAAAATTAAGGAATATAATTTTTGTATTTTTCAGGAAAAAAAATTAATCTGGTTTGTTGGCATTGGCGTCGCTAAGAATATTTCAAGGGGTGGAAGCAAAAATCATGTTTTTTAGTTAACTGACAATGCCATACAGGTTTAATTTTCAATTTAAATTTAAGTTAAGTATAACGTAAGAGCCGAAAACAGTCTTAGAAATTAATAAGACTAAAAAAAATAGCGCTGTAATAGCTAAATACAACATATATTAATGCATTTAATAGATAAAGTTCTCACGAGAAAATTAATTAAATTTTGCTGTGAAATGATATTGCCGTGGTGCAAGAATTCCACGTAGGCATGCAGGCCAGAGTCCAGGACAGAGGAGAGTCACCTGACCCTTTCCCAGTCACAAACAGTGTCTAACAGGGATGCGACCTGGCACCAACAGGCAATGTTTAAGGCACCTTTTCTAGCCCCTTTTCACGTGCCATGGAGATGAGCAGTGCATTCCTGAAGAGGGCTGCTCAGTCACCCAGAGGGCTGCCGGACTCCACCTCTGCTCCGTGTCGGTGAAGAACGACCCAATGCCCCGGGCCGCCTTTGTGCTGGGTTGCAGCTACGGCTCCCAGTGTACTCACACCTGCCACCTCGTCGCCTGCCTATCGCCACAGGACTTGGTGGTGAGTGATGGGATGGGATGGATGACAAAAGTGACTTGCGTGATGACTTGGATTTAATTGAGAAAGAGTTGCGCAGTTCGTCGATCTCACTCTCTCGCCCGAGTCCATCATGACCCAGTAGCAGGACATAGTCGAGACGGCTGGTGAAGGAGACGGGTTCAGTGGATAGCCATGATGCCATGTGCGTCTTGTCATGCCTTTAATGTTCCACCACATTTTGCTGAGACTCGCCTTCTTGACCATTGACCATCTAGTGGTTCCTCCGCTCCATCAATCGAGTCCAGTCTTCACATTCAAAAGTAGACGTACCAAGATCACCGAGGTTTTGAGATCCGTCAGCTACCCTCACCAGGTTTAGCCAGCCAGTCGAAGCTGTTGCCCGGAGTGTGGCCACTGCGCACGCTACAGTCACTAGGAGCCACTATTGAGAGCTGAGTGTCAAGTAGTGACCAAGGGTGGGCGACTACTCCCTAGAGAGTACGACGTGTCCCCCACCAGAGGTACTACCCCACCTTAGAGTTGAAAAAATCTCCAAACGAAATCCATTTTCAAGTTACTTCAATATTGTCAAGCAACATACGATATCTTGTTCTATTAACTTAGTTTATCAATATCGGGTAAGTTAGCATAATTTGTCTTTAAGTTATCTGTTTAGATAGATAGATAGATATATAGATAGATAGATAGATAGATCGATAGATAGATAGATAGATAGATAGATAGATAGATAGATAGATAGATAGATGATAGATAGATAGATAGATAGATAGATAGATAGATAGATAGATAGATAGATAGATAGATAGATAGATAGAAATTCTTCTGATATTAATGCTGCTGTACTGAATAGTAAATAAATAGTATGAGAATTTACCCCTGAGGCTGGAATTATTCTTAGAATTGACAACCGCTCCTGTTGTAAAGGAAAAAACTTATTGATCATGAAATATGAGCCAATCGAAAGATCGGGGCGGTACATTGTGTGTATTAGGGAAGGGGCGGCTAATTCCTCGTTAATTAACTTCAAAAATGAAAAGCGAAAGCAAAATAAAAAATCAAAGAAGTAAAGAAACGATATTGTATACGTGGACATTTCTAATGCCAGAACTTCAAACTCCCGTATGAATCTTTAATGAGGATAAAAACATAGAAAATGAATTAGTATACGAATATGACAATATGGTTCTGGTCTATATATGTGATTCAAGTTTGATTCTAACGTAATTATGCTACTGAAACAATGTTTACGTGCTTACATCGTTCATTCTACCAAAGCATTATTAATTTTATTTCAATATTTTTAGCGCATTTTCGAGAAGTCGAATGCGCTATTGCACCCGTTTTGTCCGTCTGTCCGTCTGTCATCACCCTAGATCTCAGCAACCATAAGTCCTAGACCCATGATGTATATATGTTTTTTGTATCTCCTGACCTGCCATTTGTGCATCAACACTCAGTTACTCGATCCGTTAAAAAACACCGTTAAAACTACCAAAAAACATTGCGAATCGAGAGATAACACTGGCGCAGGCAACGGCCGCCATTGCCGGAAGTCGAATACATCGTTTTTCAAGCATTGAAGAGTTTTTACTTTCTGTTTTTTTGTTGTTGACGTCATTAGAATATGTGTAAAAGTTTAGAGAGTTTTACGTCATCATTTGTGGTGACTTCAATCAAGATCTTAGCGGCCCAGGGGCAGAAATTGAAAACTTTTTCGAAACAAACTTCAACATTCAACTACTTTCAACAAGATTGGCAACCACGATCTATCAAACAACAATTGACGGAGTATTTGGGCGATTAGCTGATTACAATTTAGAATGTTTCATTTATGAGTCCTATTTCAGTGACCACAAACCACTTGTAGTTAGATTAAAGAGAAAATAAAAAAAAATTAAATGTAAAGAAATGACTTTTAAATTAAAAATATGTCAGGTATATTCATTACACAAGAAAATTCATTAAAAATTTGTCTAAAATCTAAACACAATTACTGATAACTACATAATGCTGATATCTAACATAAGTACTGATACATAATACGAAAATGCGCTAACACGTCCTGAGTCCAAAAAGGGACCAGGCTTAACATGATTTTTTTATTTGATTCCTAAACAAAAAAGTGAAAAAAATCCTAAATCAAGGAAATGAAAACTGTGCACGCTTATATCCAAAGTTAGCAACCCATGAACAAGTGCTTAACATTTCCAACGGTTTTGACATTGGGAATGATTAGAAATCGGATAAAAAAGATTTGACAAAGAACAAAAATAAATTGTAAAAGAAAACAAAACAAAGTGGCAAGAAGTTTTTGTTAGAATTTTTTTTTACATTATTAAATCCTGGCAAAATTTTTAATTTTTGTTTTCAGTCACAGAGAGGACAATACAGTTGCAAATAAAGAAAAAATCCCGGAACCAGTTCATTGCTTCCCAAGTACGTTCGTGAACTCCTAGAACATAGTTTGAAAAAAGGTTTTGAAAAAAGTGTCATCTAAAATTCAAATTGAACTCATAGCAATTTTAAGAGATACAGATCGCGAAATATCATCTTTCTTAAAGAACAAGCTACCCAATATTGTTCTGTTGTATTCGGTAGCTTTTCATGTGTGTCACATATTTACCAAACAAATCCATTTGTTGGATAAAAACAAATTAAAGTTAAAAAATCAGACATTGTAGAATTATTCAAATATTTCATTGAAGTAAAAGTGAATTTGCTTACAACTGAAATGAATTATCTATTTTAGTACTATATAACATTGTTAGGCTTTCTTAATCATGCCAAAACACCGTTTGGAATGTCTAATTAAACTAATTACTGCTACAAACAAGGCATTAAACAGATTTCACGATACAAAATATTTAATAGAATAGAGCCATTTTGAGATTATTTTGAAAGCTATAGAAGAACTGACATAGGCAGAAAAAAGCTCATCAGACAAAGAGACGCAGGAACGTTGCTAGTCACAATGAAATCTTTTTAAAATTATTTTCTAAGCTTTGTCAAAGATGCCAGAAGTTATTTACAAAAGCATCGTGCTAGAAAAAATGCTAAGAAGAAGGTTCACACAGAGAAATTAATGGAATACTTAAAAGATGCTTTGACATTGATAAAATTTTATGTGGATACCCCATCCTTTTAATCGAATCTTCAAGCCAAAGTAGCAGAAAGCACATTTTGGTGATCCAAAATATTTTAATGTATTCATGTTATTTAGAAAAACAATTGAGAAAAAAGTTCTATTATTGATAAGGTGAGATTACAGTAGAAATTCATGTGAGATTTGGGCAGGTATGTAGCAATATTAGAATTTAGAAAACCGACACAACTTTCGTACATCAAGCAATCTGCTAGACTTCAAAATGTTGCATTCAAATTAGAATATTCAATTGAAATCTCCCTGGTCTTAATAATTAACCCCACGAGTAAAACAGAATGTATGCATTTAAGACAAGTTGATTTATTAAAGTTTATTAAGATATTAAGGCTTGAATTTACCTTGCATAAAATAATATAATTAATTTGAACATCGCTGACAATTGTCTCATATAACGTTAAGTTTTAAAATAGCTTTTCTAAAATTAAATTACAGAAAACTTATCAATAAAGATTAGACTACCCCCAAAATTGTCGAATCTATTGCTATTTCAGTTTTGACTATTGAGCGTGGCACGACTGAAAACATTGTTACACGAAAGATAGTGCCATCAGGAAAAACAGAAAATTTAAATTATATTAAAGAAATAAAGATTTTCTTCTTATCTCTAACATAAACATGTACAATGTCTTTATTACTTTCTAATAAAAACTATCTTTACTTAACAGCGTTAACATATTTTTTTTTCGGGAGTGGGCGGCAAATTTTGGTTCTGCCCCGGGTGGCACATACCCACGCTACGCCGCTGTTTTAAAATATAAAATTTTGTCCTGAATTTACTTGTAATCATTCAAAATATAGTTTACATAAATATTACATCTTTATTCTATAATTTTGAGACAATTTTACGAATAGTAAAGAGCACTGGGGAAGTAAACTGAAAAATTCAATAAATTACAAGTGTCATTTTAAAAAGTTGACTAGCAATATAATTCATAGCTATAGAGCCGGCTTAGCAAAGAATGGTATTTGGAATTAAAGACATATGGTGTTTCACATGCTAAAAGAATTAAAAGAATAGAGGCTAATTTATTTATAAACACAACAAAACACAGAAAAAATATTTAAGAAATTTCCGTAAAAAATAAACTAAACATGATTTTCATCAATAGATTAGATCTACACAATTTATGGAACATCCTAAATACTGATCGAATCCAATATCCAGAATGCTTCTGTTTCACTAAGGGATGAAAGTCATTGTTTATTTCTGTTTTCCGATGTAACGTCCTGGGGTCGAAATGGCAGGGTCGAACCATCCGGGGTCGAATCGTCCGGGTTCGAAGTGTCCGTAAATCAGTTTTATAATATTTAAACATATTTTTAAAAAAAATAATTAAAATGTGAATCTTAAATTTAATATGGCAAATAAAAAATTAAGCCAGTAGATTCTACCTAATAATAGAAATAAGAGGGGCGATGAATTAAAAAGAACAACGCTGGTTACCGAATTAGTAAAATATAAAGTCTCGAATTACAGCCAATATTAAAATACCCTAATGCACTGAACTCTTAATGATCTTTCTTTCGCGGCCGGGGGCACAGAATGCCTTTTTTTCTTAAACGTTTAAGTTTTTATTCCCCATTCAATTATTAATTATCTCGACAAATAATGATAAATATATCCTATATTGTGCAGTTGTCAACTTTACAACTTGCACTGAATGGGCCCTGGTGCACATAATAATCATTTTTGCTGATATGAGCTATATAAAATAATTTTATACGTTAGCTACTGCGTGTATGAAGGAATCTTAACCAAAATGTGTATAAAAATTTTTTATACCACATTATTAAAAGGCTATAGGTCACTGAACTAATAATTTCCTTTTTTTTATTTTTTAAAATACTTTTTTCGTATTTGTTTAAGATATTTTCCTCATTCAACTTTTAGCCATCTTGCGGAATATATCCATGTTGAAACTTAATTAAAATGAACAGGCTTTTGAAATTGACATCTTGCAGTGCATTGTTCTTATACTAGTTGTATGAAGATTATTGTTGGCGCATGTTACTGAGAAAATTAATGGATCTTGCCCATCTCTTAAATTTTTTTATTAGTCTCATAACGTCGTGGTCGTGGGGGGGGGGTCTAATGTTACTATTCAAATTTCTCGGGGCTTGGTAGACCTTGGCAGTGCCCGTGTCCTCTCCAGGTCAGCTGAGGAATTTAGGAAATAGCCAGCCATCAACAATTTTATTTAGGCTTTTACATGGGATAGTTCGCACGCCTCTCTGCTTGCGAGGAGAGCGCTCCATTGATTTCGCTATTCATCCGCCATCTTAGTGTATAAAAACTCAAGATTGTATATCTCATTACTATCGGGTACTGATCTCCTAATGTTCATTCTCTCGGGGCAGAGGGCCCAAAATGACTTTTTTTTAAACTACACATTAATAATTTAAATCCCCAATCACTTTTACACGATATTGAGCAATATGGCATGAGTACAATGGCAGTAAAAAAAAAATTATCACTCATATTCAAGCGGGCCCCTTAATACCGTTTGTTCTTTTCCAAGCTTTTTAATTATAAATTTATTTATCCGTTTGCTATGAAACTTGGACTTTTTTATCATGCCCTCGTTGGATTCAGGCATAATGTTTTTAAAAAACATCATTCATTGGTTTCTTTAAATTTATTCATTGTTACTGAGATCGTTGCAACGCACGACATGTCAGCTAGAGTAATATAAAACTTTCATTTATTTCAGTGGCGTGGTGAGGAGGGCAGGGGGGACATCTGTCCCCGGCGCCATGTTCGGGGGCGCCATGTTCGGGGGCGCCAAACTGAGTATTAAAACTAAACTAATTATTTAATTTTATTTTGATGTAAACTAATGTTTCCAAAATACGTTTGCAAGATTGAATTTAGGAGCCCCAAAATTATCTTCATTACAAACTAGTTGGCAAGCATGATTTAGGCACCGCCATGGAGCATTCAGGGGAGCCATTCTACTCATAAATAAATGACACATGCCCAAAGTAGGATTACCCATAGAGTTTTTAAACAAAAATAAAGATGTTGAGTCGTTGGGTGTGTAACAGGGGACAGAAGTAAGAGACAAAGTCAAGTAAATTACTGGCAAGGTTTTTAAACAGAGCCAAGATGACAGAAAAGCTGAAGCCGCAAACCCCGTATCTTTCAGAATCAAATAACGGCAGTTTATCAACCACCTGCAACGCTAGTCATAGAACACGAAAGCGAGAAGGTTGAACCATACCGTCAGGATTATATCATTAAAGATAATATGATTCACACAAATGCTACTGTTTTCATGAGGAAAACACCAAATACGTCTTTGTTGAACGAACAAGTTAAACCTGTATTAAGTTTCCTGTTTCACAAACTTGGGCACTCCATGGCCATGAGGAACGTCTGCATAAGGACAAGTTTAAAGATGTTAGAATTTTTCTCTCTGTTATCAAACTCGTTGCTCAGTATGATCTGCTCTTACAAAAACACCTAAAACATGCCCTAGAAAAAGTAGATTCAGTACCTTTTTTAAATCCTTTATATTAACTTGTGGTGTCTGAGTCGTGCGACCGATCGACCGTACGTCCGACCGATCGACCTTGCCGCAAAATCTTTGGATCTATTTTTAAGCCACTAGCGAGCTCAAATTTAGCAGGCAGACTTATGCCAATTTGTATATAGCTCATATAAGAGAAAAAAACGGGTTTGGGGCCCGGCCCCAATGAGTGTGTATTTCTAAATTCTTTTACACCACCTTTCGTCGTGAGAGGGTACTCAACAACTTCCCAAAATTTCATGCTCCTATTTACACGGGAAATTGGAGAATTAGTGATGAGTCGGTTTTTAATATTATGAAAACTGTATTTGGGCCCACGGCCTAACATGAGAGGGAGTTTTAACATTCTTTTTTGCCAATCTTCGTCGGGAGCTTGTACTCAAAACATTGCCAAAGTTTCATGCTCCTATCTACACGGGGAAATAGGAAAATTGGTGATTTTCAATTTTTATAGAGCCAATACAAGAAAGACCCCAACCCTAGATTCGACACTCATTGTTTAAACCTGTAACCTAACTTTGTGTGTAAGTTTTAGCATGTGCTGTATTTCTTGAAACGGCTACACAAAAAGTAATCCAATTTAAAAGCTTTTTTACTATATTTTTAAAGTAATGTTTATATTTTATGTTTAATTTACAAAACTTTACTACTTGGATTTGCTAATTTTTCTGCTGTAAAGTTAGTAAACGCTACAGGTCGAAGACGGTAATAATATTTTTTAATAATTATAAGGCACACAGAAATAGCAACTTTCGTCTAAATCAGTGGTTCCCAAAGTGGTCCCTACGGACCCCCAGGGGTCCGCGGAACAGTTCAGGGGGTCCGTGGAAATTTAAAATTGATTTGGGGGTCCCTGAACAACTTCACGGGGTCCGCGGAAAGTTTAGTACGAAAATAATAAAATTATGTGTTTAAAAAAAAACATTATTACGGAAATCAAAATAAAGACAAATGAGTACTGTAGTAGCGGTGTTTAGGTCCTGAGTAAAATAAAGTTGTTTGACCTCGGAAAATTAAAATACTGCGATATTTCCACAGCTGTAACCAATCAAAATGCTTGGCTAATTAAAAGGTGTATAAAGTTTGGTGCGTGAGAAAGGCGGTGACCCTATTGGTAGGTCATAAAATACAATCTTTTAATGGAAATGACGATGAGTGCAGGGTTGGGTAAATTTTGACGTGTCGATAAGTCGCTTTTATCTAAGGCAGGAAGAATCCAGCTTTCCAATGATACCACATTTGGTATGATTCGACGATTCTAAATACTTGAATGGAGTCCGCAAAAATACTTCTTTTTTTCAAATTTCGACCAAACACATTTTTAGAGAGTTAGCAAAATAATATTGAAAAATATTTTCTAATACATTAAGATAGACTGTTAAAATGTAATTAACATTAAAAAGTTTCCTTAGAATCCTAATTTAAGTTGTAACATAGAAATCTCACCGCTGCCCCCTCACATTTTTTCAAAGTTTAAGATGGTGCAATGTAAGACATACTACCGAAAACTGTTTTATACAGCAACGAAATTATGCTGCAACATGCATAAATTGCATACAATATAAAGTCTAAAAGAGTCGTTCATGTAATCGACAATTTATTGTTTTTTAATGCTGATGCGAAATGTATAAACAATTTTTCAAATCTAAGGCTAAAAGAAGTTTAGTATTGTTCATTGGAAGGTTTAATATAGTTGGATTTTGCATTGATTACCCAGATAGATTGCGTTTGAACAAAAGTGTAAGTAAATACTAATATTTGATTAAAATTTATATCTTTTGAAAACAATAATTTGCAAATTTTCAATATATTAATAGCTTAAGGTTAATTTTGAAAAAAATAACACTCACAAAGGGATCGTATGTTTTTAAAAAAATATAAATAGAATTGTATCCTTACGTCTTACGTCTAATAATTCTAAAGGGTTTTACTGCAGCATTCCATTGAAAAGGTTAATAATAAATAGTTATTTAACCATTTTAAATAAAACATTTTATATAAATTTTTTAAAATATATTTTTGTGCCCTTTTTAACAGATGAGTGATCCGAAGAAAAAATATAGACAGTACAGAGTTGAATTTTTAAAGTACGGCTTTATTTTGTTACCAGGAAATAGTATTTGACCAATGTGTCTTCTGCCACTTCTGTGTAGGCCTAATAGAAATTTGTCGAATGATTCTACGAAACGTTCCAAGCTTAAGGACCATGTATTGAAAATCCGTAGTGATAAAAAAGTTAAAGATTTAACTTTTTTTGTTTTGAAGCAGTCTAAGAAACACATTTCAAAACACCATCACTTCAACAGCTCTTAGGGACAACATTAAAGCGATATGACGATGGACTGTGTGTATCTATTAATATTTCTTTATTGATGCAAAGTCTGGAAAGCCCCGCACAATAGGTGATGAACTTATTTTACCAACTGTAAATCAACTTTCGACATCACGAAAAGAATTCCACTGAGCAATAATTCAGTCCAAACAAGGATTGACGAAATTGCTCAGTGTGTTGAAAATTCTCTATGTGAGTACTTAAAACATCTGAATTTTTTTCTACATCTTGATGAGTCCACCTTACCAAGAAACGAGGCTATACTTTTAGCTTATGTAATTTTTGTAAAAGAAGAGCTAATTTGCCAAGAACTGTTGTTTGCTAAATGTTTGGAAACAGATACGGGAGGGGAAACGTTATTTACTGAATTAAAAAGATTTTATGATGAAAAAGCTATTCTCTTGTATACTATCATTTCTGTTGTTACTGACGGAGCTCCGGCAATGTTAGGAAGATACCAAGGCTTTCTGGTATACAAGCCGAACAACAATATTGTTCAGTGCATTATGTCATTTATCGACATTATTTAGTTGCGAATATCTTAGTGAACTTTTGAATGGATCACTAGATTATGTCATTAGAGCAGTTAATAAAATGAAAAGGAATGGCTTCAATGAGATATTGTTTGCTAAACCGTTATTCTTGACTATATCCGTATATCCGGCATCCTTCCGTCTCGTGAGACGATGGTGCATCACCGTTAGGTTGGGTTGCATTTTCTCGAGTGGCTGTGCAGTCCTATCCTTGAGTGGCAGTCTTGCCTACTTCACAGAGAAGTATGTTGGTTGGTTATCTAAAAGTGCATCAATGTTATGCTCTCTTTGATTCAGTGCTGGAATTCCTGAAAGGCAAAGACAAAATTTTATTAACTAAAAAAGTGACAAAGCCTTTATGACAGATTTGTTTGCCAAATTTAACGAAACTAATTTGAAACTAAAAGGTGACCAATTAAATTTTATCAAAACTAAAAGCGTAGTATATGTGTTTGTTGCAAAACATTTTCTGTATAAACAAACATTCGGGAGAGGAGAATGTTCTCAGATTCAAAATCTCTCAAAATTGCAAAATAGAGATAAAGACTTGCTTGCCAACGCTTAACAACTCTTCATGCAGACCTGAACCAAAGATTTGGAGACATTCTTCACGTGGTTATTTCCGACTGGGTGTTGAACCCTTTTGCTTGGGGACAAACTAAGATAACAGACATAGATGAATCCATACTAATACAGGAGCAAGTCATAGAATTATCCACAAATGAGGAACTTAAACCAATGTTTGAACAAGGATAACACACATTCTAGTTACAAAAAAAAATAAAAAAATAAAAATGATCCCAATTTTTATCCTGTATTATTGGTTATTATACAAAAGTTGTTGACTGCTTTCGCGTCTTCCTATTCGGTATAACGTGAATTCTGTGCAGTTTATAACCTCATCAGAAACAAATGAAACCGGCTTGACATTAGTGCTCGTGGTGATTTGCATTAGCTACTCACAAACATTGAGCCGGACATAAATAAACTCATAAAATTATAAAAATCTCAAGTTCATTCAAGTCATTAATTTAAAAAAGAAATTTAACCAAATTTAAATTCTAATAAATGATTCTTCAACAAATTTTTTTTGTTTAAAATAAGTAAATTTGTATACTATACATTTATGTAGCTTTTTCACTTGGGGGTCCGTGGGCATGTTTTGACTATAAAAAGGGGTCCGCTGGTAAAACAAGTTTGGTAACCACTGGTCTAAATCCTGACAACCCGTGCTACTCACAAACGTGAAGAAAGACTTTAATGCAACGTTCTCGTATTTATTAATTTATATTTCAGTTCATTCGTCTCTTATTCTTTTAAATAACTCTGGGCAATAAACCAACTGTCAGTATTAGGACCTCACATGACGTCATCGTTGACCTTTGTATGAGGTCATTTCTGGTTATGTTGGGTCACTTCCGCTTATGTGGGGTTACTTACGGTTATGAATGGTGGTTGTGGTGCCAAGATGGCGGCCAATATGACGTAATTCCGGTCATGTGGTGCCGACCAAGATGGCATTTAAAATGGGGGCCAGGATGAAGACCATGATGATGACGTGACACGTGGAGTAATTTCATTATGTTAATTACTCATGTTGTTATCTTTATTAGGGTCACATGGTGTTTTTGATCGAATTAAATTTAATACCTTTTGAATATAAAAAAAACCCCAACTAATTCTTAACAAGTGTACTTTAATTTGTGTCTCTAAATATTTCATTTTGTTGTTATAGTTGGATGTTCTTGTAGTAGGGGCAATAACTGGGTAGTTGAATTAATTAAATTATTTACCTTTGCTTTTTGAGTTTCTAATTTAAATATTACAGTTGATCTGAAACTTTTATATATTAGCTACACGTTTATATTATTTTTTCAATATTAAAATAGTTCTGAAACTATTCCATATGTATTATGTTTACGTATTTTGTTTGTTGAGTGGTAGTAGTTAAGGGATCTAATAACGGCTTTTATAGGTTTCATGTTGTTGGGCGATGTATTTTTTTTAACTGTACGCCCTCCTGTACAGGTTTTTTTGGTGGTCGATTTAATTATAGTAAAGAAGGTGGGGCAGGTGATGATAAAGGTTACAATAGGGAATGGGGGCGCCTGCGGGATGTTTGCATTGTTGGGGTTATTATAGAAACTTAGTATAGGTGTTGTGGTATAAAGTATGCGTTGTTTTATGTTAAAATCAATAGTACAGACGATGGACGGTGTTACCTCTTGATTAATGGCAGTTTTTGATAATGTTATGAAATGTGGTGCAGGATAAGTAATGTGTTGGTTGAGATTAAAATCAATACAAACAAAGAGAGGGGTGTCAAAGGGAGCAATTTTTATGAGCTAAAGGATGTTTTTTGTTAAGTTAAACTAGATGCCCGCAACATAGCATACGCCGCAGATTTGCTCATAGATAATGCAAAGAATGTGTGTGTGTGGGGGGGGGGGGTAAAAATACATCTCGATGAAATCAGAACAACGCGAATGAACCTCAGATGGTGGGATAACTGCGACGCATTGTTGAATTAGAAACATGTGCACTGTTGTTAGCCAATTGCCACCCTGCACCACCATAGCTTGCCACCCATAATCTAATTGGCATAACCTGACAAAGGTCATTCGTCAAACTTATTTCCACTCGTCTTTTGCATGTTATGGTGATCGACGCTTGGTAATGGCCTATTTATACCGACCCTGGGAGCTTGTACTTCTTGTTCTGTTTGCAGTGTGTCCAACACAAAGATATCTGTCACACCTCTTTTTCCAGCAAATGCCTGTCTCAACATGTTGTTGTTTCGTCGGTATGTCATACCATCGTTAGTCTTAATATGTTGTTGTTTCGTCGGTATGTCATCCCATCGTTAGTCTCAACATGTTGTTGTTTCGTTGGTATGTCAAACCATCGTTAGTCTCAAAATGTTGTTGTTTCGTCGGTATGTCATCCCATCGTTAGTCTGAATGATGTATGAGCTTGGCTTATTTGCTGCCGACATGACGATTGCTGGCCGCCAAGAGCCTTTAGCTTCTGTCTGCATGCACACTTTGCTTCCAGGCTGCATGTGTGTAGGCCTGTGTATTCTGGCTGATTTGTTGTAATATTTCTCCTGCTCTTCATTTCTTCTGACCCACATTTTCTTTGTTATTTTTGTGTCAGCAATTTTCGGCTTTAGATAGATTTCCGTAGCAGGTAGATTAGCCCTAAGTCGTCTCCCCATTAGCAGTTGTCCAGGTGACGGTTCCTCTGTACACGGAGCGTTTCGTAGCTGCAACAGTACTTTGTGCGGGTCTTGGCGCGTTGCTTAAGCTTTCTTTGAAAAGAGCTGAAATTACATGCAGAGCGGCTGAGACATCGAAACGGCAACTCAAAGTTTTAAATGAAGAAAAGAATGTAACAAGGAGTTGATTGAAGGATTCATTCAAGAGTTGTTACCCAGACCACAAGGTGTTGAAGATGTGTTACTTGACCCGCAAGATCTACTTCACTTAGTATAAACAAACTTAAGAGTTTATATTAAATTACCATATATCACTGAACTCCTAATGTCCATTACCTCTATGACTCTATGCTGGGGCCAAAATTTTTGAGAAACATAGCTTGAGTACAATGGCAAAGAAAGATATTAAATTTTAAATCATTTTGTGACCAGGGCTCTTAATATCATTTTTTTCTGTAAGCTTCTTAATTATTAATTTATTTATCTGTTTATACGTTTGCTATGAAACGTGGACTTTTTTGCTTACATCCGCGTAGGTTTCTGTCATAAATGTTTTAAAAAAAAATATTCATTACTTTCTTCAAATGTGTTCATTTTTACTGCGATTGTTGCAACGCACTATGGGTCTGCTAGTAACCTTTTTAAAAATGGCGGCTTGATAGCGAAATCAATAGTGCGCTCGCCACATAAGATGAGGTGCGTTGGATCTAGCCCACGTAAATAACCCAATCAAAATGTTGATGAATTACTTTTGCTTTACAGATAGTCATCCGCTGACTTGTAGTGGAGATCTCCTTTGTAACAAAACAAATGAATGAATGACCCAGATTATCAATACAAATAAAGCATAGAAAAATTCAGTTCATTATTTATAACACTAAATATTCTAATGTCTTTCAAGCGCAGCATCTATATATNTATATATATAATTCTCTACATGGTCCAACCATGCCGGACAAGACGTAGCAAGCTGTCTTACCTCTGACCCCACTGACCAATCAAATTACAAGAAAAGGAAGTAAACATTCAAAATTTCGTTCAATTGAAGTCAATTACTGTGTTCTTTCGGAACAACAAAATAACATGTATTTCGTAGTGTAATGGTTATAAAATTTGCCTAACTAGCGGAGGTCGCAGATTCAATCCACAGCTATGACATTTGTGTATTTTTGAAAATGTTTGTGTTTGTGCCCGCTAATTTCCCACTATATTTTCGATCACCATAACAAGCACAAGACGTGTGGGAATAAGCTTGACGAATGACTTTTGTCAGGTTATGCCAATTAGTTTATGGTTGGCAAGCTAGGGTGGTGGGGGTGGCAAGTGGCTAACCACAGTGCACATGTTTCCAGATCAACAATGCGTCACAGTTATCCCCGCCCCCGAGATTTATTCGCGTTGTTCTGATTTTTTCGTGATGTATTTTTGTGTCTGTTCACCCCCTCCTCTTTCTTTATGAGCAAATCTGCGGCGTATGCTACACCGCGGGCATCTAGCAGTCAATGTTTCATCATCTGGGTATCTCCTTGGTGTTGCGACGAGACTGATCTGGGACTCCGGCTTTGATCCCAAAATGCTATTTCACTTGATGTAACTAAGGTATCCTGTTTCTGGTGAGTCGAACTTAAAGACATCTGTCACACCCACAACCCGTCTCTCACAATGACAGTGACAGCTATAGATTTTAACCTAGCCATCATCCATACACCTCGTTTCAAACAGTAGCTAACATCATACTTCATAAAAAAATGCTATTGTGCACTAAAAACTTTAATTCCTGCTGTAAATGCCTTATTGAATGGCAGTATTTGCCACTCAAAGTTAGGGTGTATTTTGGTTGAGTTTTAAAACTAACGTCCTTTTCAAACGGTATTGGTCTGTGGCATGTGGTGACTGATCAAAAACTAGATTTCACCTTTAACTTCTCTTCGATGCTTAGATGTGTGAATAATTTTAGTACGCCGTATAGGAAAAGGAGACAATTACAAATGATGAAATAATTTCCTGGCAGCTCTGTTGAGTTGAGAAGATATTTTCGCTGAACCGCAGCAGTTGAGGGGAGACAATTAACTGAGGAAAGTCGGAACTGAGTCAAGTTAAGATAAGACACCAGGCGGCCCTTTACCAACCGCTAATAGCCCCCAGCAACAGTCATATAAATATTCATGTAATATTTATTCCATATTTTTTTATTTTCAAATGATTTTTTTTTCTAAAATATAATAATCACATAAATGGTTGGTAAATTAGCTTTTTACAACTATTAGAACATAATCTATTTAAAACGAGTAATGTGTATTGTATAAAACCCGAATGGCTATGAAATCCTATTCCATGTATAGCCCTCACTTTAACAGATACGCAATCAATTTTTTTGCACTCCACTGAAATATACAAATAGATCTAGTTGTGATCAATCGTTTTAAATTTGTGTTTATAATCGTGTTTTGAAATATTACTAGTCCATCCTAAACAATATCATAACTAAATTTTTTTTTCAAAACACCTATGTGTAAGTAAAAGCTTTTATCTTTTAAAAAGTCTAATTATTTCTATCCCCACTGTGGATCTCAACACGACAATACAGACACAACTAAAAATCATTTTAGCCACCACAGATTGGTCACACAAATATTGACATTTCATTAATACAAAAGAGAATTCAGTCACATTCCCGGGGTAGCGTAACAAGACTTACCCCAAGATTACTGTAAGGGGCCGTCCATAATGACCTCATGCGATTTTGGCCGATTTTTTACCCCCCCCCACGTCACGCGTCGTCACAAAATCGTAGACCCCCCCCTCCAAAAGTACGTCACAAATCTTTGACCCCCCCCCCCTAAAAAAACCGCAGAAAACACCCTTTATTTTCTATTTGAAAATAAGTATGTTTCAAATCACTTTTTTGTCATTTAAGTATTTTTTTAGCGTAGGTCTACATTGTAATATCGTAATATGCGTGAAGCTATGTAAAAGACATTAAATAACTTGTATGCCAGTGATTCTCAAACTTTTTCGTATCAGACGAGCGCCAAGAATTTTTCCATTTCACCAGGTACCATTGCATTCTTTTCCCGTTTTGACATGATTTTCTCTGTACTGATTTGATAGCAAAATGAACCCCTACAAAACTTAAAGCCCTATAAGATTAAGTATGAATTCGGATTGTTTTATATATTACATTTTTTAAAAAAAGTTTAGTTGCAAAGGCATAGCAAGACAGCTAACGAACAATGCAGCGGTAGTGTCAAAAACAATTTCATGTGATTAACCTTCGCGATTAAGCTCGGGAATGTGACTATTGATGTTGCAAGGATCATTGCATTGTTGATAGACCTAGAATATATAGATACAAGACAATTCCTCAAATTGATTTCGACCTTCTAATGACAGTTTTCTTACTAAGTATATGCACATCAAAGGCATTTGATCTAAAATTATCACATTGGTATTACATCTCATGTTTTCTAAAATTATTAGGTATGCGGTGGAAGAGAAAAATGGCGAGTACTGTACGAACCCCACATTTGTGGAGGAAAGTAGGGTGCCATCTTGTGCGTCGCAAAATACAGTAATTCTTGCAAGTTGTGGACTGAAAAAATACTATAGCATTATTAAAATATCCAATATTAGCATAACTTTTTACACCGAAGCTCACAAGTTTGTTTAATTGTTTTGTTTTTCAATTCTTTTTTCTTCAGGATTTCACGTACATCACACAACAGTTGTAAATATAATGTCACCAATGGACGAGGCGTTTTTAAATTGTTGCCATCTCTTGTGGAATTTATAAACTAACTAGCAATTTACCCGCGCTTTGCTGCGGAAATTAGGATTTTAGTTAATGTTGAGAACCCGCGTAACACCAATTAAAAACACATATTGATTTTATTCTGAATCAAGATAAATATACTAAATATATTAATTTCAACCGTTCAGGCTCCTACGTACACAAGAACTTGGAGCTTTAAAGCTGCGTCTTTTTTTAAATAACTCATATTGGGGAAAAACTATATTTCGGCAATCATCCCCCTAGTAGGAGGTGATTTAATATTTTTTTTACCTCTTATCATCGTGGGTTTAGGGGGGTACTCAACAACTTCCAAAAAATTTAAAGTTTCTACCTACACGGAAACTTGGAGAATTAGTGTTGATTCAGTATAATATAGCTTATTTTAGGTGAAGTAAAGTATTGGGCCCCCGGCGATCCATGAGAGGAAATTTTAAAAATTTATATAATTATTTTTCCTTTTCTACCTACACGGGAAATAAGTTTATAAATCACATATAAGAAAAAAAAGTTTTTGGGGCCCCGGCCCCCATAAATGTGTATTTCATAATTCTTTTACACCAACTTTCGTCGTGAGAGGGTAATTATTTCCCAAAGTTTCATGCTCCTACCTACATTGAAAATTGGAGAATTTGTGATGAGTCGGTTTATATTATAAGTAAAATTATATTTGGGCCACCGGTCCCCCATTAGTTGGAATTTTAACATTCTTTTTTGCCAATTTTTGTCGGGAGATTGTACTCAACAATTTCCCAAAGTTTCATGCTTCTACCTATACGTGAAATTTAAAAATTAGTGATTTTCAATTTTTATATAGTATATATTTGGAAAAAACTACCTTCGGGCCCCTGGTTCCCAGTAAAGGATATTTGAAATATTTTCAACCTGCTACCATCGTGAATGTGAATTTAGCAACTCCCCAAAGTTTTATGTGTCTACCTACACGGGCAATAAGTGAATTATAGATTTTGAATTTTTATAAATTTCATATAAGAAAAAAAAATACGTTTTTGGGGCCCCGGCCCCCATGAGTGTGTATTTAAAATTCTTTTACACTGACTTTCGTCGTGAGAGGGTACTTAACAATTTCCCAAAGTTTCATGCTCCTGCCTACACGGAAAATTGGAGGATTAGTGATGAGTCGGTTTTTAATATAAGAAAAACTATATTTGGGCCACCGGTCCCCCATGAGAAGGAATTTTAACATTATTTTTTGCCAATTTTTGTCGGGAGCGTATACTAAAAAAATTAACCAAAGTTTCATGCTTCTACCTATACGGGAAATAGGAGGAATTAGTGATTTTCAAATGTTATAAAGCTCAAAAAAAGAAAAAACTGTTTTTGGGACCCCGGCCCCTATTAGTTGGAAATTTATCCTTTTTTTTTCAATTATAATTTGGAGCATGTACTTAACAAATTTCCAAAGTTTCATGCATCTACCGACATGGGAAATAGGAAAATTGGTGATTTTCAATTTTTATAGAGCCCAAATAAGGAAAAAAATGTTTTTGGGCCCCCAAGCGGACATAAGCGAGATTTTTAGAATTCATTATCGCCAATTTTGGTATTGAGAGGGTACCCAACAACTTCCCAAAGTTTCACGCTTTTACCTACACGGGAATTTAGAGAGTTAGTGATGAGTCTGTTTTTAATATAAGAAAAACTATATTTGGCCCCCCGGTCACCCATGAGAGGAAATTTTAACATTCTTTTCCCCATTTGTGTTGGGAGCGTGTATTTAAAAGATTTCCAAAGTTTCATGCTTCTACCTATACGGAAAATAGGAGAATTAGTGATTTTCAATATTTATATAGCTCATAAAAGGAAAAAGCCGTTTTTTGGGCCCTGCCCCCATGAGTGGGAAATTTAACTCGTTTTTTTCCAAATATAACTGAGAACATGTACTTAACAAATTTCCAAAGTTTCATGCTCAAACTTTCACGGGAAATAGGAAAATTGGTGATTTTCAATTTTTATATAGCCCAAATAAGGAAAATAAATTTTTGGGATCCCGGCCCCACATCTATACTAATAAAAGGGAAAGCTTTCACTGGCTTACTGACTGACTCACTCACTCACTGATTCATCACTAATTCTCCAACTTCCCGTGTAGGTAGAATCATGAAACTTTGGGAAGTTGTTGGGTATCCTCTGACTACGAAAATTGGCGAAAAAGAATTTTGAAAATCTCACTCATGTGGGGCAGGGGGCCCAAAAACATTTTTGGTCTACATCACTAATTCTTCAACTTCCCGTATAGGTAAAAGCATGAAACTTTAAGAAGTTGTTGGAGACTTTCTTACAACAATAAATGACGAAAAAGAATTTTTAAATTCACACTCATAGGGGCCGGGGCCCCAAAACTGTTTTTCTCCTTATATAAGCTATATGCTAATTGAAAATCAATAATTCATCTATTTCCCGTGTAGGTAGAAGCATGAAACTTAAGAAATGTTTTGAGTACATGCTTCCAACGATAATTGGCAAAAGAGAATATTAAATTTCCCACTCACGGGGGCTGGGGCCCCGAAAACGATTTTTTCATTAAATGAGCCATATAAACATTGAAAATCACCAATTCTCCTATTTTCCGAGTAGGTAGACTCATCAAATGTTGGGGAGTTTATAAATACACTTTCACGATGCTAGCAGGTGAAATAATTTTTAAAATTTCTCTTACAGGGGGGCTGGGGGCCCAAATTTAAAAACTAAAAATCACTATTTCTTCCATTCACCATGTAGGTGGAGAGCATGAAACTTAAGAAAGTTGTTGAGTTTAATCTCCCGATGATAATTGGCGAAAGAGAATGTTAAATGCCCACTCATAGAGGTACGGGAGCCCCAAAAATGGGGCGCCATAAAAAAAATGTCCCCTTATATGAGATATTTACAAATTGCAAATCAATAATTCTCCTATTTCCCGTATAGTTTGAAGATGAAACTTTGTAAATGTTTTGAGTACATGCTTCCAAAAATAATTGGCAAAAGAGAATGTTAAATTTCCCACTAATGGGGGCCGGGGCCCCCAAAACATTTTTTTCTTTATATGAGCTATACACAAATTGAAAATCACTAATTCTCCTATTTCCCATATAGGTAGAAGCATGCAATTTTTGAATTTTTTTTAGTACAAGCTCCCGACAATTGGCAAAAAGAAGGTTAGAATTCCCTCTAATTGGGTACCGGGGGCCCACATATATTTTTTCTTATATTAAAAAAAACCAACTTATCAATAATTCTCCAATTTTTCGTGTAGGTAGGAGCATGAAACTTTGGGTAATTGTTAAGTAACCTCTCAGGACAAATGTTAATGTAAAAGAATTTTGAAATTCACACTCATGAGGGCCGGGACCCCAAAAACGTATTTTTTTAATATGAAAATTATATAAAAATTGAAAATCACTGATTCTCTTATTTCTCGAGTAGGTAGACTCATGAAACGTTGGGGAATTGATAATTAGACTTTCACGATGGTAGCAGATGAAAACATATTTTAAAATATCTCTTACTGGTGGCTGGGGGGCCAAATATAGTTTCTTTCCTAATATAAACTATATAAAAGCTACACATAACTAATTCCCACATTCTCCATTTAGGTAGAAGCATAAACCTTTGGGAAGTTGTTGAGTACAATCTCCAGATGAAAGTTGGCGAAAGAGAATGATAAATTTCCACTCACAGGGGCTGGGGGCCCAAATATAATTTTTTCTTATATTAAAAACCGACTCATCACAAATTTCACAATTCATAATGTAGGTAAAAACATAAAACTTTTGAAAGTTGTTGGGTACCCTCAAAACGACGAAAATTGGCGTAAAATAATTTTTAAATGCACGCTCATTAGGGATTGCCCCCCCCCAAAAAAAAAAACGTGTTTCTTTCCTTATACGTGCTATAAAAATGTGAAAATCAATAATTCTCCTATTTTCCAAATAGGCAAACGCATGAAACTTTGGGGGTTTGTTAACTACACTTCCACAATGGTAGCAGGTGAACAATTATTTAAA
Organism: Radix auricularia; assembly: GCA_002072015.1. Lineage (NCBI taxonomy): Eukaryota > Metazoa > Mollusca > Gastropoda > Lymnaeidae > Radix > Radix auricularia. The sequence goes on along the minus strand of MUZC01004703.1, from coordinate 78,944 downwards.
ACATTCTTTACTGTGGGCTGGGAGGCCAAAATGTAGGTATTCCCTAATATTAACTATATAAAAATTAAAAATACCCAATTCTCCCATTCCCTATGTAGGTAGAAGCATAAAACTTTAGGAAGTTGTTGGGTACCCTTTCGCGACAAAAATTAGCGTAATATAATTTTAAAATTCACACTCATTGGGGCCGGAATCTCAAAAACGTGTTTTTTCCAAAATTGTGCTATTTACAAATTGAAAAGCACGATTTTTCTTATTTCCCACATAGGTAACGCATAAAACGTTGGGGATTTTTTAAATACTCTTCCACGATGGCAGCAGGTGAAATAATATTTAAAATATTCCTTGGTGGGCGCTGGGGGCCAAAATATATTTTTTTATGCACTCACTCACTTATCCCTAATACTCCATCTTCCCGCAGCAAAGCGCGGGCAAATTGCTAGTATCTATACTAATAAAAGGGAAAGCCCTCACTCACTGACTGACTGACTGATTCATCACTAATTCTCCAACTTCCCGTGTAGGCAGAGTCATGAAACTTTGGGAAGTTGTTGGTTACCTTCTCACGACGAAAATTGGCGAAAAAGAATTTTTAAAATTTCACTAATGTGGGGCCGGGGGCCCAAAATCATTTTTTTCCTTATTTGGGCTATATAAAAATTGAAAATCACCAATTTTCCTATTTCCCGTGTAGGTAGGAGCATGAAACTTTGGATATTTGTTAAGTACATACTCCTAAATATAACTGGACAGAAAAGAGTTAAATTTCCCGCTCATTGGGGCCGTGGCCCCAAAAATGGGTTTTTCCTTATTTGAGCTGTATAAAAATTAAAAATCACTAATTCTCCTATTTCCCGTGCAGGTAGAAGCATGAAACTTTGGAAAATTTTATAGTACACGCTCCCAACGAAAATTGGCAAAAAGAATGTTAAAATTCCCTCTCATGGGGGACCAGGGGCCCAAATATACTTTTTCTTATCTATACTAATAAAAGTGAAAGCCCTCACTCACTCACTCACTGACTGACTGATTCACTGATTCATCACTAATTCTCCAATTTCCCGTGTAGGCAGAATCATGAAACTTTGGGAAGTTGTTAGATACCATCTGACTACGAAAATTGGCGAAAAAGAATTTTGAAAATCTAACGCATGTTGGGCCGGGGGCCCAAAAACTTCTTTTGCTTACATTACTAAATCTCCGACTTCCCGTGTAGGTAGTAGCATGAAACTTTGGGAAGTTGCTGAGTAGCCACTGTGGACAAAGTTTGGCAAAAACGTTTTTTAAAAATATCTCTCAAGTGGGGCCGGGGGCCCAAAAAGATTGTTTCCTTATATGGGCTTTATAAAAATTGAAAATCACCAATTTTCCT
>MUZC01004703.1:50529-75771 GCA_002072015.1 Radix auricularia | reverse complement strand
ATTTCCAACTAATGGGGGCCGGGGCCCCCAAAACATTTTTTTCCTTTATAAGAGCTATATAAAAATTTAAAATCACTTATTCTCCTATTTCCCATATGGGTAGCAGCATGAAACTTTTGATTTTTTTTAGTACAAGCTCACGACTATTGGCAAAAGGAATGTTACAATTCCCTCTAATTGGGTACCGGGCCCCAAATATATTTTTATCATATTAAAAACCGACTTATCACTAATTCTCCAATTTTCCGTGTAGGTTGGAGCATGAAACTTTGCGTAATTTTTAAGTACCCTCTCAGGACAAATGTTGGTGTAAAAGAATTTTGAAATATACACTTATGGGGGCCGGGGCCCCAAAAACGTATTTTTTTCTTATATGAGTTTTGTAAAAACTGAAAATCACCGATTCTCTCATTTATCGAGTAGGTAGACTCATGAAACATTGGGGAATTGATAATTACTCTTTCACGATGGTAGCAGATGAAAACATATTTTAAAATATCTCTTACTAGAGGCTGGGGGGCAAAATGTATTTTTTTCCTAATATAAGCTTTATAAAAACTACACATCACTAATTCCCCCATTCTCCATTTCGGTAGAAGCTTGACACTTTGCGAAGTTGCTGAGTACAATCTCCCAATGAAATTTGGCGAAAGAAAATGGTAAAAATCCACTCAGAGAGGCCGGGGGCCCAAATATATTTTTTTGTTATATTAAAAACTGACTCATCACAAATTCCACAATTCATCGTGTAGGTAAAAACATACAACTTTAGGAAGATGTTGGGTACCCTCAAAGCGACGTAAATTGGCGTAAAATAATTTTTAAATGCACGCTCATGAGGGCCTGGATCCCAAAAAAGTGTTTTTTCCTTATACGTGCTATAAAAATTTGAAAATCAATAATTCTTCTATTTTCCAAATAGGCAAACGCATGAAACTTTGGGGGTTTGTTAACTACACTTCCACGATGGTAGCAGGTGAACAATTTTTTAAAACATTCTTTACTGTGGGCTGGTAGGCCAAAATGTAGTTTTTCCCTAATATTAACTATATACAAATTAAAATCCCTAATTCTCCCATTCCCTATGTAGATAGAAGCTTAAAACTTTAGGAAGTTGTTGGGTACCTTTTCGCGACAAAAATTAGCGTAATATAATTTTAAAATTCACACTTATTGGGGCCGGGACCTCAAAAACGTGTTTTTTTCCAAATATGTGCTATATACAAATTGAAAAGCACTATTTTTCTTATTTCCGAAATAAGTAACGCATAAAACGTTGGGGATTTTTTAAATACACCCCCACAATGGCAGCAGGTGAAATAATATTTAAAATATTCCTTGGTGGGCGCTGGGGGGCCAAAATATAGGTTTTTATGCACTCTATTTATCACTAATACTCCATCTTCCCGCAGCAAAGCGCGGGCAAATTGCTAGTATATACTAATAAAAGGGAAAGCCCTGACTGACTGACTGACTGATTCATCACTAATTCTCCAACTTTCCGTGTAGGTAGAAGCATGAAACTTTGGGAAGTTGTTGGGTACCCTCTCACAACGAAAATTGGCGAAAAAGATTTTTTAAAATCTCGCTCATGTGGGGCCGGGGGCCCAAAAACTTTTTTTCTGCATCACTAATTTTCCAATTTTCCGTGTAGGTAGAAGCATGAAATTTTGGGAAGTTGTTGGATAGTTTCTAACGACAAAAATTGGCGAAAAAGAATTTTAAAAATCTCGCTCATGTGGGGCCGACGGCCCAAAAACTGTTTTTTTTCTACATCACTAATTCTCCAACTTTTCATGTAGGTAGAAGCATGAAACTTTGGGAAGTTGTTGGGTATTTTTTAACGACAAAAATTGGTTTAAAAGAATTTTGAAATTCACACTCATGGGGGCCGGGGCCCCAAAAAATGTTTTTTTCCTTATATAACGCCACATACTAATTGAAAATCAATATTTCTCCAACTTCCCGTGTAGGTAGAGGCATGAAACTTTGGGAGGTTGTTGGGTACACTCTGTCTACTAAAATTGGCGTAAACGAATTTTTAAAATCTCGCTTATGTGGGGCCGGGGGCCAAAACATTGTTTTTACTACATCACTATTTCTCCAACTTCCCGTGTAGGTAGGAGCATGAAACTTTGGGAAGTTGTTGGGTACCCACTAGCGACGCAAACTGGTGAAAAAGAATGTTAAAAATCTTGCTCATGTGGGATCGGGGTCCCAAAAAGTTTTTTCCTTATATGGGCTCTATAAAAATTGAAAATCACCAATTTTCCTATTTCCCGTGTAGGAAGAAGTATAAAACTTTGGATTTTTTTTAGCACATGATCTCGACGATAATTTGGAAAAAAAATATTTAATTACCGACTCATGGGGGGCGGGGCCCATATAACGTTTTTTTTCCTTATATGAGCTATATAAAAATAAAAAATCACTAATTCTCCTATTTCCCGTATAGGTAGAAGCATGAAGCTTTGGAAATGTTTTGAGTACACGCTTTCGGCGAAAATTGGCAAAAAAAATTTTGAAACTCCCTCTCATGGGGCGCCGGGAGCCAAAATGTAGCTTTTCTTATATTAAAAACCGACTGATCACTAATTCTCCAATTTTCCGTGTAGGTAGGAGCATGAAATTTTGGGAAGTTGCTGGGTACCCTCTCACGACGAAAACTGGCGAAAAAGAATTTTAAAAATCTCGCTCATGTGGGGCCGGGGACCCAAAAGATATTTTTACTCCTTATAGTGGCTTTATAAAAATTGAAAATAACCAATTTTCCTATTTCCCGTGTAGGTAGAGGCATGAAACTTTGGAAATGTTTTGACTACATGTTTCCTACGATAATTTGAAAAAAATAGTTAAATTTACTATTAATGGGGGCCGGGGCCCCAAAATTTTTTCCCCTAATATGAGCTCTAAAAAATTGAAAATCCCTAATTCTCCTTTTTCCCGTATAGGTAGAGGCATGAAACTGGAAATTTTTTGAGTACACGCTCCCGACGTAAATTTGCTAAAAATAATGTTACAACTCCCTCTCATGGGGGCGGGGGCCCAAATATAGTTTTTCTTATATTAAAAACTGACTCATCACTAATTCTCCACTTTTCCGTGTAGGTAGGAGCATGAAACCCTCTCACAACGAAAGTTGGTGTAAAAGAATTTGGAAATACACACACATGGGGGCCAGGGCCCAAAAACGTTTTTTTAAATTTTATATGAGCTATATAAAAATTGAAAATCTATAATTCTCTTATTTCCCGAATGGGTAAAGGCGTACAACGTTGGGGGGTTGTTAAATTTATTTCCACGATGGTAGCCGTTGAAAACATCATATCCCTTACTGGGGGCCTGGGGCCCGAATAAAGTTTTTATGCACTCACTCACTCAATCATCACTAATTCTCCAACTTCCGGTGTAGGCAGGAGCATAAAAATATTGGAAGTTGTTGAGTACCCTCTCACGACGAAAAGGAAATTTAAAATTCCAAATTATGTGGGGCCGGGGTCCCAAAAACTATTTCTCTTTAGCTGTAAAAATTGAAAATCACTAATTGTCCATTTTGCCGAGTATGTAGAACTTTAAACTTTAGGAAGTTGTTGAGTACACTTCACCAATGTTAACAAGTGAATATATAGTTAAATTATCACTTACTGCATGCTGGAGGCCCCAATGTAGTTTTTCTATTAAATGAGCCATTAAAAACTGAAAATTACTGCTTCTCCCATTTTCTGTGTAGGTAAAAGTATAAAGCATTCTGTAGTTGTTTAGTAACAGCCCGCGATGGTAATACGAAAATAATTATATAAATTTTTTAAATTTCCACTGATGTGTGGCCGGGGGCCCTAAACTTTTTTTCCCCCTTAAAATGAGAGATATAAATTTAAATCAACACTAATTCTCCAATCTTCCGTGTATGTAGAAACTTGAAATTTTGGGAAGTTGTTGAGTACACTCCCGCGATGGTAAGAAGCAAAAAATATTATATCCTTTCTCACAATGGGGGACGATTGCCTAAATATAGGTTTTTTCTCGTAATGAGCTATATGAAAAAGACGCATTTTTAATAACTGAAATCCTAATTTACCGCAGCAAAGTGCGGGTAAATTGCTAGCGAGTGATATTTTTTAAATTCTTTTTCGCAAATTTTCGTCGTTAGGGGGTAACCAACAACTTCAGAAAGTTTCATGCTTCTACCTACACGGGAAGTTGGAGAATTAGTGATGAATGAGTGAGTGAGTGAGTCAGTCAGTCAGTGAGGGCTTTCCCTTTTATTAGTATAGATGAAAAATACATGGCTACCGCTATCGGTCTGTTTAACCAAGGGGTCAGTAAACAGCGATAAATTATCTCGTTGGGGGTAAAAGGGGTAATGCTGAATCATTGTGGGCATAGAACAATTTTCTAGAATCCGCTACTTTTAGGTTAACAGTAATGTTAACATAAACTTTTATAGTTTTAATATTTAGTTATCATATTGAACTGGTCCGTTTTTAAAAAAAAATCATGTTAAGCCTGGTACCTATTGGAATTCAGGACGTGTTAGCGCATTTTCGTATTATGTATCAGTACTTATGTTAGATATCAGAATTATGTAGTTATCAGTAATTGTGTTTAGATTTTAGACATATTTTTATGAATTTTCTTGTGTAATGAATATACCTGACATTTTTTTAAATTTAAAAGTCATTTCTTTACATTTAAAAAAAAAAATTATTTTCTCTTTAATCCAACTACAAGTCACCACAAATGATGACGTAAAACTCTCTAAACTTTTACACATATTCTAATGACGTCAACTAAAAAAAAACAACTAATTATTTTGCACCCTTTCGCACCACTCTTCAATGCTTGAAGAATTGTGCATTCGACTTCCGGCAATGGCGGCCGTTCCCTGCGCTAGTGTTACCTCTCGATTCGAAATATTTTTTGGTAGTTTTAACGGGGTTTTTAAACGGATCGAATAACTGAGTGTTGATGCACAAATGGCAGGTCAGGACATACAAAAAACATATATACATCATGGGTCTAGGACTTATGGATGCTGTGATCAAGGGTGATGACAGACGGACGGACGGACGGACGGACAAAACGGGTGCAATAGCGATTTCGACATCTCGAAAATGCGCTAAAAAACCATTTAACCGGCCTTCAAAAAACGAAATAAGTTAACATCATTAGATTATATTTTATTTTAATGCATACAAATTAAACATTGATGATATATCATTGCTGTTAACTTCTTTGTTTATAAAAAAATATTTAAAAACAATATTTTTAAAATGTTTTTTTTTAAAAAATCCCTCCATTGACTGACGGGCATCCCGTAAGAAAGAGGTCGCGAACAGGGGTAAATTACCTCATCTGGGGTCAAAAGGGAATTTTTTTTTTGTGGGGGGGGGTAATGCAGACTCATTTGGGACATATAACATCCAATCCACTCCACTAGATATATTCAAATACGTCATGTGTACGTGTACGCTTGGAACATATGCCCACTATTGAACCGGTTCCTTCCAGAAAATGCATTTGTTAAATTTGTCATCAATGTAGATGTCTTATTTACGTACTACACGAAGACACCTAAATCCAACTACTTTCATTTATATTGAAACAAGGGACAATAATCTTAATCAACATGACTTGACTGTATCAAGTATCCTTTCTGTCATATTTAAAATTAATGCCTTAAAAACTGAGTTCAGAAGAAAGTTGTTTTGTGCTCCTCTCGAATTGCGATGTCGAGAATTTTATGCATTCAATAAAGTTAATGAATACTTTTGACTAATTTTAAATAGAAACATTAATCATTATATTTAGAATGGCCATAGGCGTTTGACCAAAAACCAATCGAATTTTTTTTATCAAACTTAAAACGTTTATAATTGTATCAAATAGATTCCCCCTCCCCCACCCACCCAACAAATGGATATTCCGTGTCGTTTTGACTTAAAATATCTACATATAATCATATTCAGATCTTTTTAGACACTTGTCCTGTTTGTAAAAATCACCAGTGGAAGTTTGGTGGGGGGGGGGGGTAACCGACAAAAAAAGTTCGCAGACTCCTGTCGTGAGTGAACCAAACGAAGCTGCGGTTACATCACAAACACTTTGATGTCAACATCAAATGACGCAGCGTAACAATTTCGTATGTTCTCTTGTGAGTTCTCAAAGTTAAGAATTATAATTATATTTAATTTTCGTGTCTTGATAATTTAAGCCAACTGGCGTCTGATGGCTTATCGACCGGCACTTTGAGAAGCACTGAATTAAAAAAAAAGTCATTAAATAAATTTTAAGTGACCAAATATTTCAGTGGAAGTTTTTTTTAAAGTTAACATTTCGATGTGACGTCACTTTTCTTCAACCCCTCCCTCCCCCACGTCACGCATCGTTACAAAAGTGAGACCCCCCCCTACTCCCTTAGGTGCGGGACGTCATTTATGGACGGCCCCTAAGAATCTATGTATTTTTTACACGCTTTTATTTAATTCACACTGTTTACATGTTGTATCCATCCGTCAAATCTTGTAATGCAAAATCAAACCACTTTTGATTGTCACTATATTCTTAAATAAACAATTAATAATTTTTAAAACTCTGATCTTAACTATTACAGTTAATTTTTAAGCACGTATCGATGAACTATAGCTAGTCTTGCATTTATTATAATCTTTTTATAGAGTTTCAAATGTTGAAATTGTGAAGTTTTTCCTGTTGTTTTTTTCAGTCAACAAAAAGATAGGTCTAGATCTACTTATAAGAATTGCTAAGAAAAACGACTGTTTTATTAAATGATCCCAGAAATTTCTTAAATTTTCCAGGGTGGATTTCCCGATAGTAAAAAAAAATTCAATCACGCTGGACTGCATAAAATAATGGTTAATCTATTTACAAGGATCGAAGTCAAATTTCTTAACAATTATTCCTTCAATTTCTCAGCCATTAAAAGCATCGCATTGTTTGTCTTCATGGGTTGCTTCATGCTGGTCTGGACATTCTACTGGGTGATCTCTGATCCAGCCATCCTGCCTTTCAGGTGGAACTCGAGCATCGAGCCCGAAGAAACCATGGAAAGCCTGCCAGGATATCACACAAACATTACCAAGTATTATTTTCAATTTTTTTTTTCGGTGGTGAATCATAGTAAATATATTTGTTTGCAATGTTTGTTCAGTGTGAAGGGCTTGACATCCTTGGGATTTTCATACTTTGCGTTGAATTTGTTAAGTATGTATGTGTATGCAGCGATTTAATTTTGGCCTTCTTGTTACTATGTAACTAAATTTTATGCTGAGCTTATTCTTGAGACTACACGTTTTAGTTGGTCAGAAATATATATATATATATAAAAATTAGGGATGTGACGAAGTTCGAATTCGAATCTGACGACATTCGAACTTCGACGTTTTTTGAGCAAATTCGAATCCGACGGATTTTTTTAAAAAATCCGTAGGATTCGAATTTGAAAAATTACCGTTTTCAGATGAAACACGGCCGTAGAAATCGTAACTAAAATTAAAAAACCTAGACTTTCGAAAACCCGAAATAAAGAAAACAGATAAAACTAAACTCCTAGACCCTTACTCAGCTGTCCATAGATTAGACGTATTTAATCATGAACGTATTTTAGATACACCCCTCTCACGAAATTGATTTCATCCGAGTTTTCTAAACCTCGGAATAGATATGAATGAATATATAATAGCGTTTTAGTTTGTGTTTACATAAAAAGATATTTATATAGTAATGGTTAATAACATGTACAGTACATACATACACCAGTACAACTTTTCTAAAATTAAAAATTCCATTCCGCCATTCCAATCCGCATTCTCATTCCGAGGTTATGGGTATCTCGTTTTCATCCTGTATTCTGCTGTAAACAAGTAAAAATGGCGGTTGAAATTAAGAAATCGAGTATCGTTTGGGATTTCTTTGAATTGAAAGTACTTTGGTGGAATTAAATTCATTCATTTTGTTTATCTTTTTTAAACTGCAATATGCATTGTTTTTGAATTATTTATTTTTTAAAATTAAAAAAAATCCTTTTTGTAATGGGGGGGGGGGCACGGGACTGACACCTTGGTATACTCCCTTTTTAACCAAGTGTTGACCAAATCCGCATCCGCATTCGAATCCGATGGATTTATATATGCCAAATCCGAATGTGACGGATGCGTATTTTCATCAGCTCCGTCACATCCCTAATAAAAATGTAATCATCTAATTCTGAGAAACTTTTCCATAACATAAGGAGCGCAAATAGATTAAACTTTAAATTTGATAACAAAAATGTAATAAAGGAAGAATGCAAGGGATCGCATTCTAAATAAAAGACAAGAGGTCTTAATTCGCTAATTGAAATTACAGGAAGAAAGTCAAATGAATGAATTTTAAAAAAACAAGTGAAAAATAATTCAAGTCTTTTTTCTACAATTATTTTGTTCCATTTTGTCTACTTCAGCATAACAGTCCTATTTACCGATGAATAACTATATTTAATACTAGATGTGGCCCACGGCGTAGCGTACGCCGCAGAGTCACTCATAAATAGTTCAAAGAAATTAAAGCGGGGGGGGGGGGCAGAGACAAAAGCTACATCACGAAGAAGTCAGAACAACGCGAATGAACAGCCATGAAAGAAAATGGGAAATGAACAGACTCAAATACAAACATTTTTAAAAACTAAAAAAAGTAATGTCTTAGCTGGGGCTTGAACCTTCAACCTTCCGCGTGTTAGGCGAATATAATAACCAATTCACTACGAAATACAAGCTATTATGTTGTTCTGAAAGAAGAAAATAATTGACCTCAATGTATTCCATCGTTGGTCTCGATGACTCCCAACCCTCTGCACTAACTTTTCTTGCAAGCTGATTGGTCGATGGGGCTAGACAGCTCGCTTGGTGCCTAGCATGGTAGATTTTGATGTTTTAATAAGGGATGCAATTCTTAGTTTATTCACATTTTCGCATAAGACATTATATTTTGTAAATTAAATCATTAAGCCCAATTCTTTTTTCTATCACTGGCCCCATTTTTTTCCCAGTTTTTGTTTCTTGAAATTCGATAATTTATGTGTCAAGTATATTAAAGATTGATCTATTCCCTTAAAACACATTTATGAATTTTATAAGCGAAACAATATTTTTATATCGTGGACAGAAAGGAGTAGACATATTAAGTTCCAATATATTGTCGTATGCAGGTGAGGTATCGGACTCCTGTGAATGATATATCCATCATTTAAAGTTACCAAAGATTGGAATAAATTAATTTAGCTAACATAAGAGAGCGCGATTTTTTCCCCCTCAATATTACTTTACGTTCAGTAGTGCTTTACTTTATTAACTGAAGAATAACGCATGAATTGAATCTCAAAAACTAAAGAGAGAGCATAGGATTTTTATAGTAGATCTACATTAAAAAATGACACAAAATTAAGTGAATCAAGAATGGATTTATATATATAGTAGCCGAATACCCTGTGTAGCTCGGGAAAACAAAAAGGAAAAATATATATTAATCATTTTGGTATTCTTTTATCGACTTTTTCTTGAATAAATTGCTTATTGCATTATAAAATAACATTATATGAAACAAATTTAGATTAAATAGACTATTTAAAAAATAAAATTTAAGAACAAACGAGCATGTGAACGTGGTGCACAATCAAGAATTATATGATGCTTAATAAATATATGTTTGTCTCGAAGTGTACAAAAGGATATCTTCCTACTTGTTCAAGTTAATGTTTTCTCTTTAGTAGAGCCAGAACAATTAAGACCCCATTAAAAACAAATATATGTATTTGAATTATCAAGCTAACGAATATTTAGTTTAATCTTAATTCCATTATTTTTACATTGAATCAGAGCAATGGAAATTAACAGCAAATCTTTTAAGTAACTAATGCAAAACGAAATTAGGTTAATAAATCAAGATATCTAATATATNATATATATATATATACACACATATTAGGGCTGTTATCGATTAATATAAACTTAATCATTAACTTTTGAGAAAGATTAAAGCTTAAAATAAGATGTATGATGTCATTAAGATGAAAATTACATAAATTGCCCATAATTTAAGTATTTGATAATATAAAAAAAAAACATATAATATTTTAGGAGATATATTTAAATATAAGTAGTTCAATTTAATATCAATGAATTACAATTCCGAGTATAGCGCAGCACGATGTAATACAAACCTATTTTTTTCCTAAACCAAACATCGCTGTATTTACTCCCGGAGCTCAAGTCCTAACAGTTAGCTTATGAAGTAAAGACAATAAAATACCACGCCCGCTTTAAATATCCGAATGTTGACTGCATGACTCTAAGGAAAACTAAATCGTCTCTCTTTATTTCACGGTCAGAAAAATGTGGATAGTCGTGGATGCCCTGACGTCGCCGTGCAATGACGTCACAAGTTTGACCAAACAGGGCGACTGGACGGTGTTGATTGTTGTTGTGGACCATAAAAAAGTAAAAGGATGTCAGTGAGTATACAGCAAGACCATGGGACGAGGTTATATTTAACACCTTTAAGAATCTGAAGCGATGCGATCTTGTGTATGGAAGAATTGGAAGGAATGAATTAAATAAGTTATTTCTTTTCTTTTCAAAGAGATTTACAGATAGGTCGGCAAATTCCTAGTCCATAATTATTTATATCAAGGAAAAGTTTACAAGAAAGTGGAGCTTTATATGACAATAAGCCAAACATAAATTTTTTTTTTTAATAAAGGAACTATCCTAAAGTATGTGAACGTTTCTTCTGTCAAAACTTTAAACTTCTTATATGCCATAAATTCTTCTGATACAAATGTTACTGTACTGACAAACGCAGAGGCATAAGTAGTATGAAAACTTGACACTGATTTTGTTGTAACATAGTTGATTCTTCAAATTCGACAGCGGATACTGCTGTTTAAATAAAAAAAATTACTGTTTCCTATCAATTTCAAACATAAGCTTAACGAATGCTCGAGTAGCACATTGTTTGGGGGAGGGGCAGCAAAATCCTAGTTGTCAATAGCTTATAAAATTGAAAAAAATTTAAAGAAAGTTTAATAAAAGAAAAGCCGAGATTTAAAAAATTAGTAATGAAGAAACTATATTAAATCCCGTGAATGCTTCTAAAGCCTAAACTTTGAATCCTACAATAAATCTAGCCCATTGATACAAATGCTACTAAGCTGATAAACACAGGGGCTAAAGGAGTGTACGAAAATGACACTAGTGAGATGATAGATATAATTGATTCAGGTTTGATTTGAACGTAAGTAAACTACTGGCGGAAAAACTGTTTGGCTGTTTAATGATTAATTCTTCCTAAAGCAAAGCATCATTATCTTAGTTTGTAAGTCTTTTGTTTTGTTTCATAAACAAAAATGAACGAATTTGCTTATCTAAAGGAATTAAAACGTGGTAGATCTACACATAAATATAAAAGTAGCCATTCATGAAACAGGGCACACCATTACCAAAGTTGGAATCGTAAGGAATCAGAAATAGGGTTTAAAAATGTGTCTATTATTAAAAGAATAACAATACGTTGTTGTAAAAGAATAGAAATTGAAATGGCAAGAAGCTCTTGTTAGAATGTTTGACATTTTTCAATCTAAGCAAAATTGTCGTTTTTTTTGGTCACAAAGAGGAAAATACTGTTGTAAATAATTGCAATAATCTGGAACAAATGAATTTGCTTTGTAAGTACGATTGAGTTTTCCGAGAATATCATCTGAAAAAGTGTAAAAACTTGACATCTCAAATTCAAGCTGAGTTCATAGAAATTTTAGGAGACTTCGTGCAAAATCACCTGTCTGGAATAAGATATCAAAAAATCTTTTAAGGTTATTTCATATTTTTCACATAAAGATCAAATAAGTCTAGTTGTATGATGTTGTAAAAATATTTTTTAAAGTTGTCATTATAGAATTTCTCAAAGATTTCAATGACGTAAAATTGAATCCACTTAAGACATATCTGAGATAACTTCAAATAAATGATGTTCTTAAAATAATTGTAGTAAACAAAATGAGGGGTAGGACTGCAATCAGGCTTATACAAAATTCAATGGAAAAGACGTAAACAAGGTATGGGCTAGCCTGACCGGACGTAACAAAACAGCGAACGTTTCGGCAAAGAGCCTTTATCAACGAACATACAAGACACAAACAAAACGAAAATAAAAATAAAAAATGAGAAATGAAGGAACTTAGCTGCAGTGGAATCCGAAGTATCCAAAGAAAAAGTTTCTTTTTCTTTGGATACTTCGGATTCCACTGCAGCTAAGTTCCTTCATTTCTCATTTTTTATTTTTATTTTCGTTTTGTTTGTGTCTTGTATGTTCGTTGATAAAGGCTCTTTGCCGAAACGTTCGCTGTTTTGTTACGTCCGGTCAGGCTAACCCATACCTTGTTTACGTCTTTTCCATTGAATTTTTTAAAATAATTGACTGCAGAGAACCAGCGTGTGTTAATAGTTCTACGTGGATGGAAAGTCTACATGAATTAAATAAAGACGAAAAGACATAAAATCCCCATATCATTTCTCGCTCAAACAGTTCATTAAACCTAATTTATTTACATGATGCTCCAAATGAAACGAACTCTCAAACTATTTTAGTACACTGGAATGATGTTAGGCATTCTTTTCCATGTCTATACACCATTGCAAATATCTAATTGCCTCTACGAGCAAGAGATTAAAATTACTTTAGGATACAAAATAGCGTATAGACTATAACATGGAGCCATTTTTAGGTTATTTAAAAATCTATAGATAAACTGATAGCGGCGGACGAAAAGCTCAACGCATTAACAGATGCAGGAACTTGGTTAGTCACAATTAAATATATTAATTTTTTATGCTTGGAAACATGTACTGTAAGAAGTCAATGATGCACGAAATTATTTACAAACGTATAGTGCTAATATGAATTGAAGAGAATACTCACAGAGATACTATTATAACACTTTACGGGTGATTTGATATTTGATAAAATTGTAAGTCGAAAATCATCCATTAAATTGAAATAGCAAATATTTGGTGATTGAAGGGAATATGAATCTATGTTGTGTAAAAAATAGTTCAAGAACAAAAAAGTGGTATTCTTCATAAGATGAGATTACTGTAGAAGCTAATGTGAGGATCTAGCAGTTATATAGAATTTGGGAAACGTACGATTTTCGCACATCAGCTACTCTACTGGATTTTTAAAAGTTTTGCATTAACATGAGATTTCTCAAAATATCTCACATGACATTGTAATGCAAGCAATATTGTACAGCAAAGGTTAAACAAGAATTAATTAATTTAAGACCAGTTAATGTATTCAATTTTATTATTATTTAAGCTCGCAATTAACTTGCCTAAAATAAAATAGTTAAATCAAACATTACTTACAGCTGTCTTAAGCAGTGCAAGGTTTTAAGGTAGCTTCTTTAAAATAACGATAATGAAAAATTAATTACGATAAACTAAGAATACACTAAGATTGACTAATCTATATGTAGCCGAGTGGTGGCTAAGTAAAACAGGTTTAGTAATGTGGGACTAAAGCAGTGCTTTTATAGTTAAACAGCTTTTATTTTAACACCAAAGTAAACATCATATCGCACACTCAACCGTCACTCTCCCTCTCCCTTCCTTTCCTACCCAGTGCATCTCGGTGCGATGCACGTGGTGCGGCGCGGTGTGGGTGTGCACACTACTACATTCACCCCCGGCCATTGAATCCCAGCGCCCTCGCTGACGTAAACTACAACTAAAATTTGTGAGCTATTACTAATATAGTGTAGAATAACTGTATTGATGAGAATTTCTACGACAAAATAGCAATACAAAAATTTAGAAAATTTAAGACAATAAATGTTATCCATTTGTCACTTGATAAGAGTAGTACCTAGAGACACAATTAATATTTGTATGAAATCATAGGTACAGGTGCACCATACTATATGATAGGCTACTTACTTACATATGAAAACATAGTTGAAAAATACATAAAAATACAAATTGAAGACATATCTAACAGTCAATGTTATGATGCCTTGTGCATGCGATGCCCCAAGGTGTCCGTCTGTGTTCTCGCACATAGACGTATGCACTCTGCTGGGGTTGTGACGTCTGGCGACGTACCTCTTTTTGGCCTGGCACTCTTCCTCTGTGTGGCCATTTCGACTACACCATTGTTAATGTGGTACCTCGTAGTGCCCGCTACCTCTGCATCATGAGTGATCTTCACGGCTTAGGTTGGGGAGGTTGTTTCACATCTATTGATTGGTCAGTCACATAGCCAGGGTCTTCTGTTGGCGTAGTGCTCTGTGGCTTTTTGCTGACCTGCTGGGTTGGTGTGTGCTTGGGCACGTGGTCATGGTGTGTAATTACACCCGTTTGACCTTTGGATCCGCGACCCAGGTCATCCCTGCATTGAGCCCGTTCGGCCGTGACAGGTTGTCTCAACACCATGCTAGCTGGTGTATAGCTGTTGTTGTTATCCGCAGTCGAGGGATACTTCCTAGGCGGTATCCCTGTCTCCTAGGCCAAATAGGGTCCATGTGAGAAGCTCTTGTGACTTCTTTACTGTTGCCAGCTGGCGGCACCCGCGCATGCTTTGCCTTGCAGTTAAACCACTCCCATGTGGGGCATGATCGCTGAAGGTCATCTTTCCGCTGGATTGTCTTAGTCACTACTAACTTAGTGTGCCGTGGTATCTCTTGAGTTTGAGATCCACTGTTGAATCCCCACCAAGTCGAAGGGTTACGACGTTTGGTTGGCCGTTCTTTGAACTCGCCGCGGCCGACAGTAGCACAGGGCGTGTACTCACTGAGCCTTGGTGAATTAGATGACCTGTTGCTGTTCACACGATGTTGCTTCAGTGTGGTATTGTTGAGGTTTAGGTAAGGTGTGTTGTACCTGGTCGACAGGTCCTTGCCGTCTTTGAGAGTCGAACAAGTTGACGCTGTCTGGGCCACTGTTTCCTGGTAACCAGGTCGGCCAGGGGTTGTCAGGAATGGAGATGAGTCATGCTGGCGAGCGAGGTATTTCCTCTTAGCACGGCACTCAACCTCAACATGACCCTTTCTGTCGCACCACAGACATACCTTTTTTCGGTGACGGGATCTCCGCTTGTTGGACTTGGGATATCTGGTTGCTGGTGGACAGTTGGCGACGTGGGCGTCCATGTCCTCTTGGTGCTGGCGTATAGACTGATGGAGCTTATTGGCTACAGCTGCTAACTGCTGGTCTATGTGGTCCATTAGGTTTTGTGTCAACTGTGTCCAATCAGGAAGAGGTGCAGCTGAGAGCTGGGCAGTGGCTGCGACATCAGAAAAGTCTTCTCTCATCCAGCGTTGAACCTCCTTTCTGACTTGCTCATACGAGCTGCCAGCGTGCAACCTGACATATGCTCGTATATCACGACGTAGGGCGGCCGGCTGAAGGCCTTGGGTGAAGGCATCTCGGAGCATGTCGTCCGCCAAGATGCCAGGTCGTGCCGCATTTGCCAGTTGAAACAGACTTTTTAACGCCGCTGAGTAGTCGTCCACTGTCTCACCCAGGCCTTGTTGACGTCGGTAGAACGCTGCTGTGAGAGCAATTGCGTCCCTCTGCTCACCCCAATTCTGCACTATTACCCGTAACAGTTTTTCTGGGGTATTAATCTCCTCAGGTGACCGGTCCAGCACTTCTTGGCGGGCACGCCCTTCCAATGCACCTATGATCCAGGTAACCGCAGCGGCAGGGGGCATGGGCTGTAATTGGAGTAACAGTCGTGCCTCCTTTACGAAAGGTTCTGCCCCGCTGTCACCCGTGAACCTGGGTAGCCTAGGCAGACGAGTAAACTGTAGCTGTTCCTGCTCCATCTCTGTGTGTCCGATTGAAGAATTATAAATTATACTGTTAATACTGTTGTTTATTTTCCTAAACCACTATCCTCACCTATATGAGACCCTGCTCGCAGCGCCAAAATGTAGCCGTGTGGTGGCTAATTAAGACAGGTTTAAAACGGTGGGACTAAAGCAGTGCTTTTACAGTTAAATAGCTTTTATTTCAACACCAAAAATCAACATCCTATCCCGCACTCAACCGTCTCTCTCTCTTCCCTTCCTTTCATACCAGTGCATCTCGGTGCGATGCACGTGGTGCGGCGCGGTGTGGGTGTGCACACTACTACATAAATTATAATTATAATATAGAAAGTTTTAAACGAAACATCGAATATTCATTTACACTCTTAAGCAGTTGCTATTGTGAAACAATGTCGCCTCAAACAAGCATTGCCTAGAGCAAGGAGTGTGCAACCTGCGGCCGTGGACACAAAAAAGTGCGGCCGTGGAAATCTGTAAAAAAAAATTATAATAACCTGTTGCTCTCAAATATTGGCAATTTAGCAATATAAATTATAATTATAATATAGAAAGTTTTAAACGAAACATCGAATATTCATTTACACTCTTAAGCACTTGCTATTGTGAAACAAATTACATGTCCGACAGCTGTGGCGCTAGCTGCAGTTTTTGGCGCTCACATACGTTGTAGCTAATTGGGGCAGGCCATGAAGTCTAGCAGCCTAATATTGAAACGCGTCGTAACCGTGTGTTGCGCTCATATCGTGCTGGCTCTGTGTAACATTGTAACACGTCGGTCAACTTCAGTAGCTGATATAGTACACACAAATACCCAGTGTCTGCATGTGTACATCACTTTTAGCTGGCAGCTGCACCAGAAATCCAGACAGATTCTTGACATAGCAGTGAATAAACATAAAAGTATTAACAGTGAAAAAAATCGTTTAATGAAATATAGAAAACGATTAATTGTATCATAGTTATACAGCTTGTACGCTTAGTTACCGTATAAAATAATCCGTGCCTCCTTAGTACTCATCATGCCGATAAAAAGGGGGAAAAAATGGGAAGAAGAGAAGTTGAGTTTTAACGTACAATTAGATTTCTTTAAGAAAGAGGCAGAGAACCATTTCATGCAGTGTCTAATCTGAGGAGATGTTGTGAAAACTGTCAAAGGGGAAAATGCCAAGCAACATTTTCGCCGACACGCATCACACATCTATGCACTGCAGTTACACGATGATTCAAGGAAGATCTGCGTGGACAATCTATAGAGGAATGTTCGACAACATTTTCTTTATTGTGCGATTTAAATTGAATGAAAGAAGTAATCTGGTTTATTGATATTTTAATTAACAAACAATTTTTAACCCTGTCTCAATTAGCTATTTACACATTTTTTTTCATTGGTTGGGTGGGGATGGAGGATGGGGTAAGGGTATGGGGGAGTTGGTAAGTTGGTAGTCTACACTATTTAAAAAGCTGTAAAAAAAACTATATCTACAGAAACTGTTTTAAAGTAAACAAATAAAACTCTATCAAATTTTCTTTTTTTTTTTTTTTTTTTTTTGCAGAGCTGAGTTTTAGCTTCATACACCTGTAACAAAGGAATTTTATCTGACGGTCTTCGTGTCAGACAAGCCGGGTTTAAGTCACACCTTTAATTTACACTGGGGCAGCGGAAATCAACAATAAAATTCTCGATTGATCGTTTAAATTTTTAACGATTAAATTATTTTTTAACGATTAATCAACCCATAAGTTACAACTTATTGGAAGTAAAAAAAAAAAATTTTTTTTTTTTAAATTAAAAAATAGCAGCCGATAAATATAAAATTTCCTAACGATTTCACGAACATTTTGGTTTTAAACTATAGACTGACGGCAATGTTCAAAATTTTGATAAAGTTTGCCTACCATGGTTCTAACACTTCGCCTACATGTCAAAAAACTGAAAAGCGTATTAAGCCAATGGCAGTAATATAGTCTGACCCAGAGACAGGAAAATGGAGATGAAAGTTCCTGAATCCATTCACCCTCTACAATGCTGGAAACTTAATAAACACCGATATCCGAAAATGCCAATCCTTGCCAAGACAGTTTTATGCATACCAGTTACCTCACTTCCATGTGAATGATTGTTCAGCTGGGCTGGTTATAGTGTCAATTAGACCTGCTCATCACTTGAACCAAATAATGTCAACACATTTGTCGTTTTGCGTAGTTGGTTAAAAGATGACATTAAAGGGGACATTCCAGTGTTATTTAGATTTTCAACAAGAAAGTTTTAAAAAGTGTTGCTTACGGCATCATACATTTTAATTTTTGGCTTTAATCGAAATAAACGATTAATTAATATTTAATTTTTCAAAAGTTAACGATTGCTTTTAATTTAATCATTTACATTTACAGCCCTAATTATAGACAGGTAACAATGACTTATTCCTAATTCAGGTCTAAGTCACAACCACCAGACACTAACACTGACAAGGGCAGTGCAGGGAAGGGCAGGGTTGGGCTAACACTCGACCTCGCGCGGATCCACAAACACATAATTTACCTTCACAACCATTGAACTGTGACGTTCAACCAGGGAAAGAAAACAAAGGGGCATTTGGGTGGCGATTGGGGATTCCTTGGGGACAGGTGCATTGTGGAGAAAAGGTGGGGAGGGGGCGGGCATTTAAGGATTTATATATTTTATTCCTGTAAGAGGAGGTTAAAAAAAATCCGCCCCCGTTCCACGCCGGTATTTTTATTGGTGCGCCTCCGAGCTGAAGGTGAAGATGAACCCGGAAATGAAAACTAAGATTGAGATTATTTCAACCCCGCGGTAAATTCGTGTCTTCAATTGACGACAATAAGAGTTTGTGGTCGGTGACACGTCCACACATCAGCATCGCTCCAGGTCCCGAAATGTCTCACCCATCATTAGTGGCTAACGAGAGTTTGTCCCCCCCCCCCACACACACACTCGTGATTGTTTTAACACCCCCAAACAGTCCCCCACTGGTCCTCTATACCCCAGCGTTGTTTCACCCAGTTATCTAGACCAGGTATTCCGTCCCCTTGTTGACAGCGGGCGGGCGACGTGTGGGATCAATTACCTCCCCCCACCCCTTCCCACTCTCCCCACCCCACACAAACACGAAGTAGGAAGGACCTGTTAAAAAACAAAATATAAAAGCTAAGGCTTGCGTGACGCACCCAGGACAGGATACTCCTGTGAAATAGATTTAACGGATTTAAACGTTCGACGTAATTAGGGCCCGATTTCCATAGGAGTTTTGTGAGTGTTCTGTGCTGTAAGGATAGGCACGTGGACTGTGCGGTATCACACATTTGTTTTTGTTTGTTTGTTTTAAAGAAGAAGGCATATTGAGATTTTCCGGTGATTTTAACTGTGAGTCTACGCTGTGATAAATTGTTAGGGAAAAATGAAGGAATTCATGTTTGAGAAGTGAACGGTCATTAAACATGAGGACAAAAAGACGCTCGTTGGAGTGCTGTAACTAAAAGGTATCAGTATTATGAAATAAAATTAATAAAATAAATGGATGAGGAGATATGTAAAGCTAATAAAAGTAATAACAAACGTTTCACTAAATAGTGATGTGAGGAAATCTGTTGTTCACATGTATGGCAGTAAGTGAGACTTTAAACAGGTAAGAAATATCCAGGAATGCTAGTGTGATAGGGATGTAATGATAAACAGTTCTTGGGTGCCGTCCATAAAGTACGTCACGCTAATTTTGACCATTTTTACACCCCCTCCCCGCTGTCACAAACCGTCTCAAATTTCGGACCCCGCCCCTCCCCCAAAGTACGTCTCACTTTCGTACAAAAATATATTTTTTATTAACAAAACAAAATTAACATAAAACACCATGACGTCACACATGGCCGGACACCCCCCTACTCCCTGTCACACTTTCTTACACCCCCATCCCCCCGCTCTGGAGCGTGACGTACTTTGTGGACGGCCCCTTGTCAGATTGGACATGCTATGTTGGTAAGAAAGAGGGAGGTCATGTCGACCTAATAGGTCACAAAGTATACGGCATTGGATTGAAGGATAGGCAGACTATGGCGTACTTGCTGGGAGTAGTAGGAGGAGTCGTGGGGGGGGGGCTATTGGTCACCATGTGTATCATTTAGATCAGAGGTCGGGAAACCATTGCTTGCGAGTCAGATGTGGTTCTATTGATGGCTGCATCTGGTTCACAGACAAATTTTCGGTTAGGGAAAAAAAGTTTATTCAGACTCATTTGATCTGCATATTAATTGCATATTAAAACAGCATTATAATGTTATTAAAAAGAATTCAGAGACATAATTATTGTACTTTTAGTCTTAATAATAATGTATGTCTCTCACCATATGTGGTGTTTTATGTCTCTGTCTCTCTCTCTCGGACGAAAAGTTTCCCGACCTCTGACCTAGATACTCAACTCTTTATGACAAACCTTTGTCCCCTAACCACGGCTTTAAGTGATTGTAGAAACCGAAAACTTGTGTGTATGAGAGAGTCAGTGACTCATTTTGTGTCACAGTAAACAAAAAAACTGAGTCAGTGTTTCAGCACGGAGGTCGGTAGAGTCTCAGTGGCTCTTGATAAATATGTCTGACTACATCCACTAAAAGTATTATCAGTTACCTTCAATCGTTACAATCATAAGTATCACAGTGTTATTCACTGAAACTACTCAGTCATCTTCAATCGTTACAGTCATACGAGTCACAGTGTTATCCACTAAAACAACTCTCTTATCTTCAATCGTTACAATCATACAAGTCACAATGTTATCCACTAAAACAACTCTCTTATCTTCAATCGTTACAATCATACGAGTCACAGTTTTATCCTTTTGCATAAAATGACACAATTGACTTTTTTTTATGACTAACGAAAAATGTTTAAATTTATTTATTTATTTTTAAATTTTGGAACTGGCCGTGTGGGTCTATTACTGAGCTCAATCTGCTGTGACCCATTTAGACCCATATTTCAAACTATTGGGAACCCCTCACATGCATTATAAACTTACTTCTAAAATTGAATTAATAGCTAAGTTACTTCATGTCTCAATGGTTAGGATTAGGGTAAGGGTTGTGGGATAAGGTTATGGTTAGGTTTAGGTTTCTTGTTATTCGCAAGAATGCAGTTTGTCTACAGTTCTCTTTCGTGCCCTGATAAAATCTTGAACAAAAAGCTCATTTAATTGGCTGGTAATGAATTATTTGTTTGCTGATCCATGGAGCGGAGCCGTTTATCCAGTCCTCTTAAATTGATTTGGTGACGCCATTGTATTTTTAAATCCTTTATATTAACTCGTGGTGTCTGCTTAAGCACTTGATTATTTGCTTGCCGAAAAAAACTTTGCATCGATTTTTAACCCACCTCCCGGTATGCTGGTGAGCTGAAATTTTTCAGGCAGACTCGTGTCGATGATAAAAATGATGTATCATATTTCAGATCGATTGAATGTACTGTAATTAAATTAATGAATTTTTAGATTATCTTTATTTATCTCTATGTAACAAGTTAATTTATATGCTAGAGTGGTGCGTATTATATTGAACAAACTTTCCTATCGTGCAATAAGATGCGTATCATATTAATGATACTTTTTAAAAGTTTATTCCCGATCTTTGCACATTATATTAAACATTTTTTACGAGACATAACTTAATTAAAAGTTTGTATTGAAGATGGTCTTGCGCTGTGTATTAAAATGAACATTCTTTTAGCCATGTCTCGTATACAAAGGATTTTTATTAAAAAACGTGGGTTTTTTTTTTTCGAGGTTTTTTATTACATTTTTTTTAGTGGAAACGTTTTTAAAAAATAGTCACCAAATTAAAGTTTTAGAATTTCTACCAAGGATCAGAGCCCTTGTTTGACGATATTATTATCGTCCGCCATCAGCCGTGATCATTAATAAGAATAGTGACCTTGACCTCTGATATATTATAATACAAAACTGTTTTAGTCTGAACCACCAACCAGAGGCGTCACTAGGGTTGGTGTGAGCCTGGGCGACACGCCCCGCTCCCCCCGCACCCTCTAGTGGCGTCACTGCTACCAACCAGAGGCGTCCCTAGAGTTTGTGTCACTGGGGACGCCGCCCACCCCCGCACCCTTAAGTGGCGCCACTTCTACCAACCTTACCAAAATATTGGACAAATTTAGATTCACGTTCACAATCTCTTCCTTTATCACTAGCACCTTCTCCAACAATTGCCATTTCGAACAAACTTTCCCGTTGAGTGACTGTCCGTCTTACGTACAGTGATGTTTCGGGTTCTGTGCCCAATTAGTTTGTTTACATTTCTGTTAAAACTCTTGGATAAGTGTCGGCATTACTTGACTTCATTGTGACTCCATCGGTTGGCTTCAGTTTTTGGCTGTACAGCCCAATAGGTCATAGTGGTTAATAGGCGTGCTCGCTAGTTTTTGGTTGTACAACCCAATAGGTCATAGGGGTTAATAGGCGTGCTCGCTAGTTTTTGGCTGTACAACCCAATAGGTCACAGTGGTTAACTAGTTTTTGGCTGTACAACCCAATGGGTCACAGTGGTTAATCGGCATGCCCGCTCGTTTAGCGTTCCGAGAGTCACAGGTTCGAATCTCTGTAAAGTCAGGGATTTGTCCCTGAGTTTACTCAGCTCCAGACGGGTAATTTACTATCCTTACAATTCGTGCGTTACTTTTAAGAACGTAGGTCACAAGAATCTTCTGTAAAAGTAAGAGTGTCTGAAATGTTTTCAGGGTCACGTATCATTCTAACTACAAGACGTAAATAAATATTATGGTAGATCAGCAGGAATATAAACCATAAGTTAATGTGTTTTTACGTATCCGGACGTTCCGCACCAGCTATTGGAGGGAGCTAGTGACTGTCACAGACACAATGACGCCATTCCGAAGAAAAATCCGCTTCCGCCCCGCTCCTGTTTGGACGCTAGGCTGTGAACGGACCACTGACCAAAACAAACCAAGCCGCGACATGGACAGGCGGATGTTTATGGTTGTGAGGTCCAGTAAATTAGCTCAAGTCAACGTCTGGGCTGGGGATGGGCGGGGGGGGGGGGGTGGAAGAGTCTTCTGACCATAAGTGTGCCACAGCTGTTGACGAAATCAACAAACTTGGATTGCCCTTGTGTAGTAGAAAATAAAGCACAACATTATTTCAATAGTAATAATAATAAATGAATAATTTGTATAGCGCTGTAACCCAGCCAGGAGCCGGGCTCACAGCGCTTTACATGGAGATAATAACATACATATTCATATATTAATTAAATAAACATTCATGTTATAATAACCACATAAATGATAATACGTTATACATCAGCTACGTTAATCACTAAAAGAAATGTTGTTTCATTAATTTCGAAAAAATAAATTTTGAAAAGATAAGTCTTAAGTGCAGTCTTGAATGACTTAGTAGTTGAAATACTACGAATGTGTAATGGTAGAGGTTTCCAATATTTGGCTGCACAAAAAGAGAATGACCTTTCGCCAAATGTTTTAGCTCTTGTCTTAGGAACCCAGAGAATGCGCGTGTCTGCAGAAGAGCGCAATAAATCATCAGCCAGAGGAGCAACTCTGTAAACTACCAATGGTGAGTTGACATTCTGAGATTCTACCCGGCTCCAACTATCAAACTATACAGCAGGGCCTCAAACGCGCGGTCCGTGGATCTTTGTGGCCCACCAGTAAGCTTTGGAAGGGGGGGGAGGGGGGAGTACAATTCGTGAAATTCAGGCAGCTAGCACTTCTGGGCATCAAATTTAATTTACAATTGTATATATGTTACAAACTTATTAAAAATATAATCTGAATTAAGCAAATAGAGCCCAAGTTACTACTAGAGATTAGAAGTAAAATCTGTAAACATGAATGAAGTGTTGTTGTTTTTTTATAATTATTTTTTTTAAAAACCCGAGTGAGTTGATTAGGTTGGGAGGGGGGAGGGGGGGCAGTTCGGCCCCCACTTGACACATCTCTTTAGTGATAAAATGCGACATGTCTGCATCTGAATTTGAAACCCCTGCTTTAGAAGATAACAAAATCCCAGGATTTTTACTACGTGGAAAGATACGGAGCAGAACCTAGTACGTATCTGACCTCGTGTCACCCCCTACACGCCGTGTAACGACACAGAACCTGGTACCTGTCTGACCTTGTGTCACCCCCTACACGCCGTGTAACAACACAGAAATTGGTACCTGTCTGACCTTGTGTCACCCCCTACACGCCGTGTAACAACACAGAAATTGGTACCTGTCTGACCTCGTGTCACCCCCTACACGCCGTGTAGCGACACATAACTTGATACCTGTCTGACCTTATGGTCCTCTTGTCACCTTGTGTCACCCCCTACACACCGTGTAACGACACAGAAATTGGTACCTGTCTGACCTCGTGTCACCCCCTACACGCTGTGTAACAACGCAGAACTTTTTGGTACCTGTCTGACCTCGTGTCACCCCTACAAGCTGTGTAACAACACAGAACTTGATACCTGTCTGACCTTATGGTCCTCTTGTTACCTTGTGTCACCCCCTACACGCTGTGCAACGACACAGAGACAGACGCTATGACCGCCAGCCACACCAGAAAAATGAAAATGATCGCGTGTGCCATCAGTTTTGTTTACCTGTCGTGACCCCCAGGTGTTGGGATCATGTGTGACTGCATGCCGGTCTGCCAGGTAGAGTTTACCTTATCAATAGGATGTGTTATGTGTTTCATGAAATATTCTTCAATGGGATTGTCATTCAAGCTTTGGCATGAACAGTACGACCTCCATACATAACAATCAAGGTTTGGGTGCAGTTACCAAACATGGCTAATTAAACACTTAGCAAAGGTAAATTAACGTAAATATCAGACACTTGATTTCTCTGTTTCTTACTTTTTGTCAACATGTTTCAAAAACTGAATTACTAACCTGCCGATTGTATCATCTATATACTTTATATTATATATTATATATCAAAGGCATTTTATTTAGCAACACACATGATATTAATATTACTTTCACATATAGGCGTCTGGTGGATTAGATGTAGATCTAGTTTAAGTTTATTATTAGATGACATTCCTGGGGCTGTGTACAATACAGTTTGTCATACGCGTTTATTTCTTTAATTCTTTTTAAACTTTTAATTTCATGTCTTGTATCAACTTTTTAATATACAGCTGAGAGACACACACTTGATGAGGCAAAAGGGCGTGAGGTGGTGTGAGGGGAGTGTGGTGGTAGGAGGGACGCATGGTGGTAGGAGGGTTGGGGCGGGTGGTGTGAGGGGAGTGTGGTGGTAGGAGGGACGCATGGTGGTAGGAGGGTTGGGGCGGGTGGTGTGAGGGG
>MUZC01004703.1:22723-35141 GCA_002072015.1 Radix auricularia | reverse complement strand
CATGTGCCGCCTGGTAACATCATGTGCCGCCTGGTAACATCATGTGCCGCCTGGTAACATCATGTGCCACCAGGTAGCATCATGTGCCGCCTGGTAACATCATGTGCAGCCTGGTAACACCATGTGCCGCCTGGTAACATCATGTGCCGCCTGGTAACATCATGCCATCATGTTCATAACCAAATATTGTCTCTACATTAAATAAATCAACACACAGAGTTATGAAAAGATTATTCACCCCTCAGAAACCAATCACAAATTTTTTTCCCCCTTAGAATAAAGAATGATTCTCAATGTCATTCACATTTAAATGTGAATCTATTCACTATCACAGTGCTATTAAATGTGAATCTATTCACTATCACAGTGCTATTAAATGTAAATCTATTCACTATCACAGTGCTATTAAATGTGAATCTATTCACTATCACAGTGCTATTAAATGTGAATCTATTCACTATCACAGTGCCATTAAATGTGAATCTATTCACTATCACAGTGCTATCTTAAAGGCATTTCTAATATACCTCAATGAGTGATAATTGCCGGTTATGCTCGTGCGTCTGCAATCAACAACTTCCTCACAATAATGTTCAAATCCAGCCCAATACAAATCCTATCTATGTTGAAGTTTCAAAAATAAAATATATTTTTTTAAATACAACATTTTATGAAAGTCAGACGTCCGAAGGGTCATCAGCCGCAGCGATTTTGTTGTGGTTTGTTATGTAACCTAATAAGACGGAGTTCGGTTACAAAAAAAAAAAAAGAATGAACGATAAAGTGCAAATGTTCTCAAACAGGTTCCCACGAGGACGAAGAAAACGCAGAAATAAATTCTGTTTTATTGACATAAATATTTTAAAATCTTTGTATTTTCCCCAATGAATGAAAACTTTTTTAAAAATGTGATTTTTTAATTGAAAGAGGGGGGGGGCGGTTAATATTAGTAATACTTATGAGCTGGGTGTGGATTTAGAAAATTTAAGAACCCTCCCCTGGTGATTCTTTTTGTCTAGTCTCATTTTATTTATTGTCTTCGGCCAGGACTAGCAGCAAGAAGTGAGACGTAAAACGCCATACGATGGCATGACACGGAGCACTTAGAAGCTGGGCCCGCCCCTACAGTCGGCGCCCCCGCCACCCCACCCCACCCCGGCCGGCCGCCACTCAGGGGGGTGACCATGAGGCTGGACGGCATGGGGTTTTCCGACTCTCTCGCCGGCGACGGTGCTGCGCTGAACCGGAGCCTGGACCCGGGGACAGACATGTGGAACACGTCCGTCCTGGAGCAGCTCAACGACGCCATGTTTGTCCGCCTGGCGCCGGCCATCGCCGTCTTCGTGGGCCTGATGGCGGTGGGCGTGGTGGGCAACGTCTTCGTGTGCTACATCTTCATGAAGAAACTGCGCAGGACGACGCAGAACTTCCTGCTGCTCTGCCTGGGGTTCTTCGACCTGGTCAGCACCGTGATAGGAATTCCGTCGGAGATCTGGGACATGCGCCACTACTACCTGTACGACTCCTCGCCATGGGCGTGTAAATCTATGAGGTGGGTCAAACCTTAATACTCGCCTGTATCAGGGAGATTAGTAAACAGGTGTTATTTGTTCAATCTTGAATGTTTAGATTGAGTCAAGTTTAATTTATGTGTTAATAGTAGAAATGATGTTCACGCAACAATTTAAATTTTCGAGTATTTAATTAGTTATGCTATTGAAATTATTCATTACTAAAAGAGTGAGAGGAAAAGGATTGCTTGAACGACGTAGAGAGAGAAAGAGAGAGAGAGAGAGATGGAGTGAGACAGAGAGAAGGAAGAAGAGTGACAGGGAGAGAGATATATAGAGTGAGACAGAGAGAAGGAAGATAGAGTGACAGAGAGAGAGAGAATGAGAGGGAGAGAGATATAGATGGAGTGAGACAGATACAAAGAAGATAGAGTGACAGAGAGAGACAGAGAAAGAAAGAGAGGGAGGGAGATATAGATAGAGTGAGACAGAGAGAAGGAAGATAGAGTGACATAGAGAGAGAGAATGAGAGGGAGAGAGATATAGATGGAGTGAGACAGATACAAAGAAGATAGAGTGACAGAGAGAGACAGAGAAAGAAAGAGAGGGAGAGAGATTTAGATAGAGTGAGACAGAGAGAAGGAAGATAGAGTGACAGAGACAGAGAAAGAAAGAGAGGGAGAGAGATATAGATAAAGTGAGACAGAGAGAAGGAAGATAGAGTGACAGAGAGAGAGAGAGAGAGAGAGAGAGAGAGAGAGAGAGAGAGAGAGAGAGAGCGAGAGAGAGAGTGTATTAGAGTGCTTTCGAGAACAACATGTTATAAAATATTTGATACAGAACAATGGGAAAAACAATAGTGAAAGTAACCTCACATATTTTTCACACTCAAGAACTACGCTAATATTTTTATGTGAACCAGCATTTTTCTCTCACTTAGAATTAAATCATATTTAAATGTATTCTGTTGACGTAAACGTAAAAAAAATAATATACAACTAATGCATTTGCGGTATTAAAATAACCCACTTTTGTTCCATTGACATGTCATTCATTAAGAACATTCTTAAAAATGCAGATCATTAAAATAACAATAGAAACCCTAAAAATCCTTACATCATAGAGACTTCCAATTGTAAGGGCCTTTCAAGTTCTAATTTCCTAGGCTTAGACATCATTTAAATCTTGCAACATCTAATATTTATATTTTAAGAAATATTTTAAAAAATAAAAAAGAACAAAAAAACGAAACAATATTTCACGCTATTTTCATAGCCATGTTTTCTATTCTTCAGATTCCTGACAACTCTCCCATCACTAGCGTCCATCATGGTGCTCATGGTCATTGCCGTTGACCGCTACCGTAAAGTATGCCGGCCACTCCACGGTCAGATCCAGATCACGTGTGCCAAGTACGCCATGTTGGTCATTGTCCTGGTCTCCGTCACCTTCTCCGTGCCCGCCCTCTATATCTACGGACACAGAACCTTTCAGACGCCATTAGCCGGCGTCTACGGCCACGACTGCTCAGTGGACGACTACTTCCGGGACAAGTCGTATCCTCTGATCTACGAGGCCACTCTGGCCTCACTCTTCGTCCTTTTCACCGCCGCGCTCGTCTCGCTCTACATCCGGATATGGATGGAGACACGTCGCCACCGGAAGTACATGAAGACTCACGCCATGATGGGGACGGTTCTGATGGACGACAACATGTACACATCTTCCACCAACAACGACTCATCTACGGATAACATCGCAGAAAGCACGCCGTCCTTGACCTCCAAACGTTCTTCCGTGTCGTCCGTTCATAAAAAAGGTTATTTCCACCGCCACCGCAAGGGGCGCTACAGGTCTCGGTCACGTGACATGGACAGCAGGAGAGCCGTGAGAGAACTCGCGCGAGCTGCGGTCACAAATATAACGACTGGCTACAACACGGGCGACACCCTTACACCGTCCAGTCAAGAGAAGTGCGGCTGGGTTGTAGGAGCGGGGGAGGTGAGAGAAATCCCCGCGGAGGACAACTCAGAGAAAATGAACGGGGAAGCTTGCGTCAGCAAGGACGACATTACCACAACACCAGAAAAACCGTGTTCCAAAGATCCCGGATTAATGGAGACTTCAGACAGCGTTTGCAAACCTGAGCCGCACAAAATTAATGAAGAAAGCGGCGAGGGATGTTGTTCCTACACGTCGCCCAGTGCTAGAGATGGGTGGAGAGAAAATAATCCCGTGCAGCAACTGACCGAGGAGCTAAAACTCGCCACGATCCAGGAGGGTATCCTTCTGGACAATGTCACCTCGGAGTCGAAGTTGTCCATTTCCGGAGACAATTTCCTGTCATATCACGCTCAAGACACGTGTGCTTCCAAGAACCAGGCTTGCAGGGGAGAGGTGACCTCTGGCTCTGTGGGAGTGACCAGTGAGAAAAGTCACTGCAGTGATCAGGACAGAACACGTGACTCATCACATGCCGTCCACGACATTTCGCCAGATGGACGCGATGTCCAGTGTCCGGGTCATACACAGGGGGGTGACGGCCTCTGTAACGGCAGAGTGAGTTCAAGCGTGGCACGCAAGGGTGGACCCTCTGACGGCTCGAGGAAAAACGAGAAGCAGCCCAAAGACGGACTGAGGTCCAATCGAGTGTCATTTGTTCAGGACTCACCCGAGTCCAACGAGTCCGGCACTGATGACGTCCTCGACCAATCACAAACAGTTTTACAGAACAACGCCATAGCGGATCTTATCCTCTTATCCAAACTGCCAGAAAATCGCTTTCGAACAAACGGAAGCGTGGAGAGTTTTGGTTCGATTCCTGCAGAATCTCTCGCCCCGCTCAAGACATCGCATCTTCACAAGCAACTGAAGCATAGCAGGTCCAGCCAATCGCTGACCGCCAAGCGCGTCAAAAAGGCGCTGAAGGCTACTCGAACCACGGTCATCGCATCGGTCATCACGCTCGGCTTTATTCTCAGTTATCTCCCTCACCTCATTCTGGTCATCCTGCGGTCAGTCTACGTGGACTTTGAGCACCACCTGGACGACTTCCCCCTCATTCTCTACAACATCTTCATCCGGTCATACTTCGTCAACAACGTCATCAATATTTTCGTCTACGGCTCAATGAACCTGGAGTTTAGGAAACAGATTGTCCGAGTGTGGTCACTCGTGAAGTCTCCTCGACTGAAACCAGAGCCACGTGAGCATTCGTCACGTAGAAACACGTTCAATCCGGGCAACTTCAGGCCCGAGGACCGACGGTTTGACGTGATCGAGCCAGATGTCCTTGAAACGCCCAAGGTCGATCCGTGTGAGCGGACATTTTACTTTAAGGAGAGTCAGTGTTGAGTTGATAAATCTGATTGGTCAAAATTGAAGGTCTCAGTGCTATAGCTAAGGTCTCTGTGCTATAGCAAATTTCTCAGTGCTATAGCTAAGGTCTCAGTGCCATAGCTAAGGTCTCAATGACATAGCTAATATCTCAGTGTTATAACTAAGGTCCCAGTGCTAAAGCTAAGGTCTCAGTGCCATAGCTAAGGTCTTTGTTCCATAGCTAAGGTCTCAGTACCATAGCTAAGGATTCAGTGCCATAGCTAAGGTCTCAGTGCTATAGCTAAGGTCTCAGTGCCATAGCTAAGGTCTCAGTGCTAAGCTAAGGTCTCGGTGCCATTGCTACTCAGTACCATAGTTAAGGCTTCAGTACCATGGCTAAGGTCTCAGTCTATAAGTCGGTAAATGATATGGTACATAACTCTGGTGACCACCTAGAAGTCCTTTTGTGTTATGGTACAGAATTCTGATGTCCAACTAGAAGTCCGGCTGTTGTTGGTGTTATGGAACATAACTCTGGTGTCTAACGAGATGTCCGGCTAATATTGGTGTTATGTTAAATAAACCTTTTGTCTCTGAAGTAGATACGTTTTTGGAAGTTTATTACCATTTAATTTTCTAAAAAGAAATGAAATCTCATATCCTTAGTTTCATTATATTTTAATGTATTTTAAGAAGATCCTTTATTTATTTTTTTTAAATCCTTTAAAATTTTTTAGAAATATATTATGTAACATTAAGATCTATTGCTAGAACAAATTATCAGAACTATCTTTGTATTACATTTGTGCATGTAAACTCCAGGAATTTTAGCTTCAATATCTAATTATGTCTTCCCTCAGTTGTAGAATTTTTTTTTTTTTTTTTTTTTGGTCTAAATTTTAGGAAAGGAATTGTAGCTTATATTAGGAAATTTGTTTTTGTGTCTTATGGATGATATCGAGTATTTAAAGAATTATTGAATTATTTAAATTATCTAACAGTTATACTATGGTCTAACAAAATTGCACTAAAAGATTTCGACTATGGCCTTGACTCCTGGGAGCCAGCAGCTAGTGACCGAGCCCCTTGGCACTCTATTGTACTGAATGGCGCAGCAGCTAGTGACCGAGTCCCTTGGCACTCTATTGTACTGAATGGCGCAGCAGCTAGTGACCGAGCCCCTTGGCGCTCTATGGTACGGAATGGGGCAGCAGCTAGTGACCGAGCCCCTTGGCACTCTATGGTACTGAATGGTGCAGCAGCTAGTGACCGAGCCCCTTGGCACTCTATTGTACTGAATGGCGCAGCAGCTAGTGACCGAGTCCCTTGGCACTCTATTGTACTGAATGGCGCAGCAGCTAGTGACCGAGTCCCTTGGCACTCTATGGTACTGAATGGCGCAGCAGCTAGTGACCGAGTCCCTTGGCGCTCTATGGTACGGAATGGCGTGGCAGCTAGTGGCCGAGTCCCTTGGCACTCTATGGTACGGAATGGCGCAGCAGCTAGTGACCGAGCCCCTTGACACTCTATGGTACGGAATGGCGCAGCAGCTAGTGACCGAGCCCCTTGACACTCTATGGTACTGAATGGCGCAGCAGCTAGTGGCCGAGTCCCTTGGCGCTCTATGGTACGGAATGGCGCAGCAGCTAGTGGCCGAGTCCATTGGCGCTCTATGGTACGGAATGGCGTGGCAGCTAGTGGCCGAATCCCTTGGCGCTCTATGGTACGGAATGGCGCAGCAGCTAGTGGCCGAGTCCCTTGGCACTCTATGGTACGGAATGGCGCAGCAGCTAGTGGCCGAGTCCCTTGGCACTCTATGGTACGGAATGGCACAGCAGCTAGTGACCGAGCCCCTTGGCACTCTATGGTACTGAATGGCGCAGCAGCTAGTGACCGAGCCCCTTGGCACTCTATGGTACGGAATGGCGCAGCAGCTAGTGACCGAGCCCCTTGGCGCTCTATGGTACGGAATGGCACAGCAGCTAGTGACCGAGCCCCTTGGCGCTCTATGGTACGGAATGGCGCAGCAGCTAGTGACCGAGCCCCTTGGCGCTCTATGGTACGGAATGGCGCAGCTGTAAGTACGACAAACGGACAACAGGCTACAAAGTCCAGACGACAGGCCAGGAAGGATCGTGTTTAAAACCCTCCTGATATGCAAGAATAGGGCTAACAAGCTACCCGAAGACACACGTGGCTCCCCAGGCACAGGACTCTTTTGATGATAGTGAGACTCGTCATGTCATTGGCACAAGACTCATATGATGAGAGAGATATTCTTCGACTACGACAGGCAGACCAAGTTGAGAAAAGTAAAACTTTAATATTTCTGAGTGGTTAACTTTGTTGTTGAAACATTTGTGAAAAATTATTTCATGTTTTATGTAAACTTTACTTGATAAAAGGCAAAATTGTACAACTTAGTTTTATGAGCCTTGATGTAAATGAATATATGAACTGCATTTAATATACAAAAAAGTATTATTGATTTAGGCAATCCTCCGAATACTAGTCACAAATCATTTTACGCTAATAAGGTGAAGTAACTAGATAGTGCATCAAAGTATGTTTTTATATCCTTTATATTAACTTGTGGTGTCCGAGCCTTGCGACCGACCGACCTTGCGACCGACCGACCGTCCGACCTTGCCAAAAAAACTATAGATTGATTTTTAGCCAACTTTCTCGTAAGCTAGCGAGCTGAAATTTTGCAGACAGACTCGCGCCAATGATAAAAATGAAGTTTTAAAAATTTCAAATCGATCGAATGGACAGTAATTGAATTATTGAATTTTTAAATTATTTTATTTATCTTTTTATATCATGTTAATTTTTTGAGTGTTGGGGTGCGTAATATGTTCAACGACCTTTCATGTCGCGCAATAAGGTGCGCATTATATTGACAGTACTTTTTACATATATATTCACGAGCGGTGCGCATTATATTAAACACGTTTTACAAGACATAACTAGAATCTTGTATTTTCGGATTGTTTTGCCCTGCGTATTATAATGAAAATCCTTATAGTTATGTCTCGTATATAAAGGATTCTTAGTGAAAATCTTGTTGTTGTTTTTTTACGGTTTTTTAAAACGTATTTGTTATTTATTGATAGACTAATGATACATATTGTAAGATGCGATAACCATTCATTATATACTAAATATTATAATTGTCACACAGCATTTCCAAATAGCTGCCGAAAACATTCTGCTTGTGATTGTTGCGCAACTGAAAGGCTGACAAGTAGCTGGCAAACAGAGCTTGACTTGAACCACTCTGATACCGGAGTTTACGTTTGGCTTGCATCCATAGTCCTTCGGTAGTTTTAATGCTAGTTGCGCTGCAGGTAAAACATCGGGAGTAATATATACCGGAGCGGCTGGTCTACCTGCCATAATTTGTTTTTATTTATGAAATTACGCTGAATTATGTACTGATTAACTAAATAGTAATCAATAACTCACAAAAAATAATTTGGGACCGGGATTCGGAGGATTGCCTTGATTTACATCTGTGATTTTACCATTGGTCGGCTAGGTCAATCATTGCTATAAATGGACGTGTCTTTGATTTCTAATTTGGACGTCTCGGGGAAAGTCTCGACTCCGTAGATACATTTTTATTTTTAATTAGTTTTGTAAAATAACAAAAATAAGATTGAACTCATCTTTGTTGATCTATTCTTACTTAAAACATCATTTAATTGAGTAAATCAAAAATACATTTCATTAGCATAATTAAATCATCCATCAATTAAAACCCGTAAAAAAAAATTTTTGACTATAAATCCTTGATATATGGTACATAACTAAAAGTATATTCGATACAATACGCACTGCGACAGACTAGCATAAACATTTACATGCTACATAAAGATACAATGAGATAATTTTAGTACTCATTAATTTAATCACAGTAATTTCGATTGATTTTGATATTGTTAGGTGAAAACAATCAATTTTCAAATTTTAGCTCGATAGGATCTAGCGAAGTGGGTCATTTTTAAAATTTTGTTGTTTTTTTTTCCGCGGCCATATGCGACCACGACCAACAGACAAGACGGTTATTTTAATATAAGGGATTTTGAAAAAGGGTTTTTATTATTAACACTTTGACTTAAAAAATCAAAAGAATCATACAGATCTGTATTGGATCTTATAATTTTATTTTACATGTTTTTTAAGTTCTAATTTATAAATAAGCTATAAAGTACTATAAACCAAAATATTTTTTAAAAAATAAACACGACAATCGGAAACAAATGGAAAAAAAGTGTCGCTGTTATTTCGTACTTATAGGTGTACACGCATATCAGTTTGGGAACCTCTGGATAAATTCCAAACCTATTGATGTACCAAATCATTTAGGCATAAGCTCCACGATGATACTAATGTGTTACTTCAATGTCTGTTTACATCATAAATTGTATTATATTTTCATTTAAAAACCTGTAATAATAAATGTAATTGATGGCATTTATCCCCACCGGTACACGTCTGAAAATAACGTATTTAATTCTATCATTATCAGTATTTATAATTGTGATACGTTTTTGGCATATTATTTTAAATTGTGTTTGTGTGAGGGTTTAGATGAATTTATTCACAAATAATCACACACTTGTTTTGTTAGCTGTGCGTCAATATGAGGATTGTTAGCTAACGAGAGGTATTGCATCTTTAATGTTAACTGTTTGTGTCTGCATGAGTGAGGATTGTTAGCTAACGAGAGGTATTGCATCTTTAATGTTAACTGTTTGTGTCTGCATGAGGATTGTTAGCTAACGAGAGGTATTCCATCTTCAATGTTAAATGTTTATGTCTACACGGGGATTGTTAACGAATTGGACGTTTTCAGTGTTTAATGTTAAAGCCGGGATGAGATTTGTACATTACCTTGCTAACTTTTTTGAATTAAAGAGATTCTTGTTTACACTTCAGTGATGTCTGTTTTATTAACAGTTTCTTACGTAATGTTTTCTCATTTCTAAATATTTCCTAAAGCATTAAAACAAATATTAAAGTATAAATATCCCAGTCCAGTTTTACTCTGCATAGAGGTAACTTAGTAAATACAATTGAGCCTTTGTCTGTCGTCATGTGTATAAGAATTGGGTCTTTGTTTTTGGGGTAAGGTGAACCAGACGAATAATTATTCACGGCGAGGCTAATACAAGTTTAATATTAGTGCAGTCCCTCTTATCATGTCAATGAAATAATGTTAGGATACAATTAAGTGCAGTCCCTCCTATTATGTCGACGATATAATTTTAAGGCTCTATCTTTATTTATTCATATAGAATCACTTCAGAAAATCATCAAAAAAACATTTAATTGAACCCTTTAATTAAATAAAATTCTAACATTTCCCCCATCAAAATTTTAAATATAAGGGTAATTAACTTTCCTGAAACTTGTAAGAAATTTTTTTTTTCTATTGTCAAACGTTAAGGAAATAAGCAAACAGAATAAAACAATTTTAAAAATGAAAAAGATGAACCTAAAGATAATGTTTGATGAATAGTCATGGGCGGGTGTTCCTCGCAGTTTAGCCCTTGCAGTGTCCCTTAAAAAATAATAATAATTAAAAACAACGTAAAAACGGATTATTCTAAAGTCTAATTACTACTCGTCTTATACACTCTCGACTAACTGCGATGTACTGGACTGGTATAATTTAGACTCCCAGAGTGGCTAACTAAGAGTAATAGGCTTATAACTTTTCCATTTTAAAAGTGGCCCAATTTTTTAAAAAAGATGACAAAACTCAAAAATAAAAAAAAAATTTTAAAGGCTAGAAAGTGAGAAACATAAGGCATCTGAGAATTGTTATTTTAAACATTCTTACATTTATACGATACAGAATAGGACTGCATAAAGCTTTTTTATTAAAAAAACAAATTACACAGACTATTTGTGTAAGGAAACAATAAATTAAAGCTTTATTATCAACTAATACAAATAATGGTAGACGTTTCGGCTCATGCCTTCATCAGTACAAAAACAATTACATGTACTTACATATATATTAAAATTAAAACATATTAAAGTCTATGTGATAAAATGAAAAGAAATGAAAGACAAAAATAAACACGGACATAGAATATAAGAAAAAGGAGGAAGTTGAAGTATCTAAAGTAACAGTGAAAACCACAACGGGAAAACGATTTTGCAGTCATGTAAAATTGTGGATTTGGTTAATTCCATATGGAGCCAACGTACCAAATCGTTTTATGAGTCTATTTTCCATGTGGACTCTATCATGGGTATTGGTTGCATATAAAATACCAGTAACTACAATATCCAAAATGCCATCGTGGTCAACACTGTTAAAATGTTTAGACACAGGACACTGAGCCTGTTTATTTATATTGTACAGGTGTTCTCTAAACCGATCTCCAAGACGACGACCTGTCTCACCCACATAAATTTTTTTACATCTCTTGCAAATAATTGCATAAATCACGTTGCGACTGGTGCAAGTGAATCCATCTTTTATTAAGAATTGTTCAAGAGGGAAAGAAATTTTGTTAATTTCAACCACATATGGACAAGTATTGCAACGGTTACGGTTGCAACCTTTTGTTCCAATATGTGCTTTCATTGTGGGAAGGTGACTTCTTACAAGTATGTCTCTGAGGCTTTTATCTCTCCGGAAAGCAAAAAGAGGAGGTTTTTTGAAGACCTGCTGAGTTAGAGGGTCAGCCATAAGGATTGATCGGTTTTTGAGAATCACCTGGCGGGCCTTAAAATTATGGGGATGGAAAGTTAAAACAAATTTGCATCTATCACATTGATCGTGAACAGATGATGTAAATGTGTCCTGTCTGGTCATGCCTTTAATTCTATTGACAGCTGATGTTAAGATTGTTTCCGGGTATGACCTCCTTCTAAAAAAGTCCAGCATCTCATCACTTCTTTCCAAGAAGTCTGCCTCATCACTGCAGAGTCTTTTAAGTCTTAGTAGTTGTGAAAATGGGATAGAGTTCCTACACGATTGAGGATGGGACGATGTATATAGAAGGAAACTATGGCTGTCTGTAGGCTTGTAAAAGATGGATGTTGATATTTTGTTTTCTTTTAATTTTATTTGTATGTCCAAAAAGTTAACAGTACTCCTATGAATAGTTGATGTGAATTTTATTGAAGGATGGAAGCCACCAATGAAGTCAATAAAATTTTGCAATTGCTGCATGTCCATTTTGGTTATTCCAATACAATCGTCGATGTATCTCTTGTAGTACTCTGGACAAATACCTTTGTAATTTTTATTCCATAGGTGTTCCAAATGGCCCATAAATATGCATGCATAACTTGGTCCCATTTTTGTTCCCATGGCAACTCCACTAATTTGATCAAAAAACTGTCCGTTGAACTCAAACGAGTTTAAATTTAGGACCAGCTCGGTCAATCGTAGTATGGCACTTGCTGGGAACTTAAGATTTGCCTTCTTGTTTAGAAAAAAGGAAATTGCAGAGAGGCCATCAGCATGTGGAATTGACGTGTACAATGAAGAAACGTCCATTGTAAATAGGAGGTGATCTTCATCCGGTAAAACCAAGGAATCCAGTGATTTAAGCATATGG
>MUZC01004703.1:0-21173 GCA_002072015.1 Radix auricularia | reverse complement strand
GCGATACAACTTTTTACAAGCCGATGATAAACGATCCCATAATTTCCAATAATGAAATTGTTAAGGAAACTATTGAAGAACTTATAGATTGTGGCCAATTACCACCCTCTGCAAAAAATTTACGCATTTATGATAGTGATCTAGGTAAGCCATGCTTATACTTGTTACCTAAAATACATAAGCTGGGAAACCCAGGAAGACCCATTGTCTCCGCCTGCTCTTGTCCTACTGAATTAATTTCTGATTTTTTGGATTCTGTTTTCCAACCGATAGTTGAAAATTTACCATCATATATTAAGGACACTAGCCATATGCTAAAATCACTGGATTCCTTGGTTTTACCGGATGAAGATCACCTCCTATTTACAATGGACGTTTCTTCATTGTACACGTCAATTCCACATGCTGATGGCCTCTCTGCAATTTCCTTTTTTCTAAACAAGAAGGCAAATCTTAAGTTCCCAGCAAGTGCCATACTACGATTGACCGAGCTGGTCCTAAATTTAAACTCGTTTGAGTTCAACGGACAGTTTTTTGATCAAATTAGTGGAGTTGCCATGGGAACAAAAATGGGACCAAGTTATGCATGCATATTTATGGGCCATTTGGAACACCTATGGAATAAAAATTACAAAGGTATTTGTCCAGAGTACTACAAGAGATACATCGACGATTGTATTGGAATAACCAAAATGGACATGCAGCAATTGCAAAATTTTATTGACTTCATTGGTGGCTTCCATCCTTCAATAAAATTCACATCAACTATTCATAGGAGTACTGTTAACTTTTTGGACATACAAATAAAATTAAAAGAAAACAAAATATCAACATCCATCTTTTACAAGCCTACAGACAGCCATAGTTTCCTTCTATATACATCGTCCCATCCTCAATCGTGTAGGAACTCTATCCCATTTTCACAACTACTAAGACTTAAAAGACTCTGCAGTGATGAGGCAGACTTCTTGGAAAGAAGTGATGAGATGCTGGACTTTTTTAGAAGGAGGTCATACCCGGAAACAATCTTAACATCAGCTGTCAATAGAATTAAAGGCATGACCAGACAGGACACATTTACATCATCTGTTCACGATCAATGTGATAGATGCAAATTTGTTTTAACTTTCCATCCCCATAATTTTAAGGCCCGCCAGGTGATTCTCAAAAACCGATCAATCCTTATGGCTGACCCTCTAACTCAGCAGGTCTTCAAAAAACCTCCTCTTTTTGCTTTCCGGAGAGATAAAAGCCTCAGAGACATACTTGTAAGAAGTCACCTTCCCACAATGAAAGCACATATTGGAACAAAAGGTTGCAACCGTAACCGTTGCAATACTTGTCCATATGTGGTTGAAATTAACAAAATTTCTTTCCCTCTTGAACAATTCTCAATAAAAGATGGATTCACTTGCACCAGTCGCAACGTGATTTATGCAATTATTTGCAAGAGATGTAAAAAAATTTATGTGGGTGAGACAGGTCGTCGTCTTGGAGATCGGTTTAGAGAACACCTGTACAATATAAATAAACAGGCTCAGTGTCCTGTGTCTAAACATTTTAACAGTGTTGACCACGATGGCATTTTGGATATTGTAGTTACTGGTATTTTATATGCA
This sequence comes from Radix auricularia, assembly GCA_002072015.1. NCBI lineage: Eukaryota > Metazoa > Mollusca > Gastropoda > Lymnaeidae > Radix > Radix auricularia. The sequence continues at coordinate 19,554 of MUZC01004703.1, read as the reverse complement.
ACCAGTACCCATGATAGAGTCCACATGGAAAATAGACTCATAAAACGATTTGGTACGTTGGCTCCATATGGAATTAACCAAATCCACAATTTTACATGACTGCAAAATCGTTTTCCCGTTGTGGTTTTCACTGTTACTTTAGATACTTCAACTTCCTCCTTTTTCTTATATTCTATGTCCGTGTTTATTTTTGTCTTTCATTTCTTTTCATTTTATCACATAGACTTTAATATGTTTTAATTTTAATATATATGTAAGTACATGTAATTGTTTTTGTACTGATGAAGGCATGAGCCGAAACGTCTACCATTATTTGTATTAGTTGATAATAAAGCTTTAATTTATTGTTTCCTTACACAAATAGTCTGTGTAATTTGTTTTTTTACATTTATACGAAATTTATAAATAAAAAGTCCTTTCAGATTTTAATTAAATCCTTTTAAAAAACAAATAAACAAAAACATTACTGTAAAGAGTTTTTGAATTATGAAGAGAGCTCGACCAATTTCTACAGAAAAAAAACGGGTTGGTTTCGACTATTTCGAAAGGTGAATTGGACAACCAAGTTGGCTAACATAGCTTATATCTTTGGGATTTTCGATCTCAATATCTCAGTGCAAGAAAGAATGACGTCATACTGTACATTTACAGACCAAATTGTTGGGCATAAATGAACGCCAGAAGCCTGGAAGAGTCGAGAGTATCTGCAGATTGTTTTGACATCTTTCACAATTTTATTTAACAACAACATTCGATAGTGCCGATGATATTTGATTTTCCTTATCTATAAAAATTGGTCATAAAGCAACTCTACATAAATAATTTGCAGTTTCGTGTTTTACTTTCCAACAGACGATGACCAACGAAAAAGGCACTGGGTCAATGCGCAATCCATTTATTTCATCGAAGGTTCATTCATCTGTACGATTGGAGACTATATAGCTGGAGTTAGCTGCGTATAAAGAATTAAAAATGAATTCTGGTACTAAGACCTTTCTTACATCATATAGGATTCACATGAGTGTAGAATATTCTGAACTTGCCAAAATAGCGTTCAAGGTTTTTCTTCCATTTCCTTCATCTTAATTATGTGAGACTGGTTTTTCAATGACCATAATAATTTTTTTTTTTAAAGTACAGAAACAGTATGGATGTTAGTGCTCCCTTGCGTCTAGAATTGTCCTCAATCTAGCCACAACTTTATAAAGTTGCAAAATATAATCAGGCTTATATGACCCATAAAGTTGAACATTAAACATACACTTGCACATATGGTGACTATAGTTAATAGATTATTTTTTTTTAAAAAATATTTGTGCCTTTTAAAATATATTTTAAGTTCTCGTTTATTAAAACATAGTCCTAAGTCAGTCGGTGGTCGAGTGGCAGCGAGCTCGACTTGCGTACCGATGGTCACGGGTTCGAATCCATGCGGAGGCAAGGATTTGTTCCCGGAGCATAAGGCGTCCCTGAGTCACACGCTCCAAAAGTGAACCTAACACCAGTTAGGTGGCTGGGTAATGCGTGGAACCCTCATAGCCGTGGCCTGTGGACGCTGCATCACTTGCCAACAGATCATCTGTCATGGTCTGTGAACGCAATTATCTTCTGCATAGAAGGAGCGTCTGTATATAAAAGATAAGTTAAGTTAAGATACATTTATTACAATACTATGGACTTAAAAGAGTTGAAACAAAACCTATGGCTGTCATGATAAACACAATTTACGACATGAAGAAATAAATAAACGACTTAAATGAACAATAAGCCGTCAAGGCTAAACAAAATATTTTTTTTAAAATGTATTTCAATGACATATAGCATAAAAAATACGAATTCGTGACATGTAATGGCAAAGTTTGAGAAGCACTGCTCTACAGTATCTGTCAATGATAACAAATTTCCAAGAAAAACTTTCATTTAAATTTCCCAAAGTGGATCTAATATATCTAATCTCTTAACATATATGGTGTCTTCACATATCTAATATCTTCAATCTTCACAAATCTAATGTCTTTACATATCTGATGTCTTGCCATATCTAATACCTTCACATATCTGATAACTTCACATATCTGATAACTTCACACATCTGATAACTTCACATATCTGATAACTTCACATATCTGATAACTTCACATATCTGATAACTTCACATATCTGTAACTTCACATATCTGATACCTTCACATATCTGATAACTTCACATATCTGATAACTTCACATATCTGATAACTTCACATATCTGATAACTTCACATATCAGATAACTTCACATAACTGATAACTTCACAGGTTTGGTCACTGTGGGATATCTTTACAGTTTGACGTATTTGTAAAAGACCTCAGAGCTTGTTTATACTTAAACGATAATTTGTTGTTTTTGTTTGTTTTTTCATTTAAAGGTGTTTAGCATATTTTTCATTTCTATCCTGCTTCAACATTATGTCTCTATATTTTTCCATTTAAAAGTTGAGAATCACTGATAAATTGTATTAAAGTAAACTTAAAAGATTGGTAAATAAACTATTTTAGATGGGGAAGGACGTGTTATGTTTCAAACTAAGCACTGAGTTCGTTTATCTGGAAAACACTCGTGTTTACGTTAGGGAATCAGCTCTGTTTTAAACAAACGATATGAAACTTCTCGTATTCATTTCATTACTGAAGGTTATTTTTAATGTGTCAGCTACATCAAGAACCCCATATGCTGGCCCCGGCCCTGCCCATATGATGCCACTCCTGATAATAACACATTTGATAATCTTGTTTAATTTTTTCAAATCTAGAGTTAGCGGTTTCTGTGCCACAAATTTCATTCGCCCCTTTGGTGAGACAGATGAATGTACTAGACTAGTAGACTTTTTCTAATGCTTGTAAATATGTCTGCCGTCATGGTTGGAAGATTGGTTGTAATCTTTCTATTTGTGTTGCCAGCTGCTAGAGGTCAAGGTGAGTGGTTGCATTATCTTTTTAAATCCTTTATATTAGTTTCACCATCGTCTCCTCGTTCGTCTTGTACGGTACGTACGGTGGAGAAAACAAAAGTAAATATTGACCAATTTTCCGTCATGCTGTCGAGCTGAAATTTTCCACATAGACCTAACAATGCATTGTATCAAAATTGCAGATCAATCTAATGTACCGTAATTAAATTAATGCACTTTTAGTTTATTTCTACATAAATGTATAATACCCGCCTGTTGTTGTTCACATCCACGAGTTTGCTGAGTTCACTCAAGACGATCTGTGACCACACCACCCGTCCCCATTTTAGAGCGTTTGGGAGTTAAGTGACTTTCAGTCTGTAAATGTTTGTTTTGAATGTAATTAAAATACCCTGAGTCCAGTCTCATATATAAATGATTTATAGTCACAAACTTTGTTTTTTACTGGTGGTTTATTATTAAATCCTTTCTATTAACTTCACCGCCGTCTCTTGGTCCGTCCGTACGGCGGAAAAACAAAAGTAAATAATGTCGCATTTCCAGTGATGCTATCAATGCTAAAATTTTGCACAAAGACTCGTGTCACCTAACAATCCATTGTATCAAACTTTCAGATCGATCGAATGTATCGTAATGAAATTAATGCACTTTTAGTTTATCACCATAAAATGTATAATGGCCGTCTGTCGTTGTTGACATCCACGAGTTCGCTGAGTTCACTCCAACGATCGGTGACCACACCCTCACCCATGACACATCTCCGTTTGACGCCAAGAGAATTAAGTCACGTTCAGTCGGTAAATGTTTTTGCGTGGTGCATATTATTTGGAATATTATCAATACTTTTAGTTCTGTCTCAATATATAAGGGATTTTTAGTCAAAAACTTTGTTTTTACGGGGTTTTTTTTTTTCTTGGTCATCAAAACATCTCCATAACGTCGATAGCTTGTAATTTACTCACCGTAATTTAGATATCGTTAATTGTTGTAAACCACCAAAACGCATCACATAAAAGACTTTTTAAAAAAATTATTGTACAACTTACTATTTACCTAAGGTGTGACGCTGACCATGGACAGAACGTCGCGCAAACTTGCAAACTCTACAATTTGCGCACAGCTGCACTGTACCGCCAAGAGTGAAAGTGGCAGCAACATACGATCCTTAACAAAAATGAGCATTTACAAAATTCTAAGTTCGGATGAAAGAATTCTTTTGGCATCAATGATACCGCACAAATCTGATATTCAAGTGAACATAGGCAGCAACACCACGGTAAACGGCTCAATGTCTGACACGTTGGGAGAGTTCAATATGACTTTTTCTGGGGAAGAAGACTGCCTGGTGGGGAACTTTTCTTGTAAGGTCCAGTTTATAAATTCCGTGGAGGCTGTTGATGACATGGAAAAGTTTACTTCACCTTCGAGTTCCAGCAGTTCAGATGTGGCGGCCAGTTCTCTCCAAAAAGATTTGACGGACCTGGAAGTCCGAATTTCTACATTTCTATCCGAGAAGCTGACAGAGGCGCAAACCGCGATACGCAGAGCCAACGAGCTGGAGATCGAAAAGGTCAAGGTGAACCAGGAGAAGATTGAGACACTTCTGGCCAATTTGTCATCGTCCGTCTTTACGCTGACACACAAACCTGAGCCAAAGGTGGAGCCAGCGACCTTCTTAAAGAGGGTGGTGAGTTTTCTTTCATCGGCGTATCTATAACAGCTGGGAAAATTAAGACTGAATGTTTTGTATGTATGGGGCCGTGGGGGAGGGGGGTGGAGCAAGTGAATGGTTCCCCTAAAAATACTTAAGAATTATGAAAGAATATAAAAAAAATAATGTGTTGGTTAATAATTTTTTTTAAAAATCGATGCTCTTGACCAGGGGTCTCCAAACTATACGGCCCACGGGCCAGATGCGGTCCGTGAGACCCTCTGATCCGGCCCCTGAAACCTTTTGATCTTCAAATAAAGGTAATCTTTTTACCTGTAGTTGACCACAAAACTTTGTAGTTGACAATAAGTAGTCGGCCCTTTAACTGCTGTTCGGCTGTTAATATGGGCCTCTGGAAGAAACGTTTGGAGTCCCCTGTTGTAAACAATAGGAAACTTTTAGTAAACAAAGGAGGGATGCAGCTAACATTCAAACTCAAATTGGACTTTCATAAAAATGTTAATTGAATTAAAGAAATCACACATCTAGATAAATCTTTGGCGGCGGACTGAGTCTAACTAAGTCTAACTGATTCTGAGTCTAACTAAGTCTAACAGATTCTGAGTCTAACTAAGTCTAACTGATTCTGAGTCTAACTAAGTCTAACTGATTCTGAGTCTAACTAAGTCTAACTGATTCTGAGTCTAACTAAGTCTAACTGATTCTAATTGATTCTAACAGATTGTAGCCGAGTCTAACTAAGTCTAACTGATTCTGAGTCTATCTAAGTCTAACTGATTCTGAGTCTAACTAAGTCTAACTGATTTTGAGTCTAACTAAGTCTAACTGATTCTAATTGATTCTAACAGATTGTTGCTGAGTCTAACTAAGTCTAACTGATTCTAAATGAGTCTAACAGATTCTGAGTCTAACTAAGTCTAACTGATTCTAATTGATTCTAACAGATTGTAGCTGAGTCTAACTAAGTCTAACTGATTCTGAGTCTAACTAAGTCTAACAGATTCTGAGTCTAACTAAGTCTAACTCATTCCTACTGAGTCTAACAAATTCTAATTGAGTCTAACTGAGTCTGATTCAAATGCTGTTACAACTGATTTTTCTTTGTTTTGACATCACAGCCCGTTTGTGTGAAGAGCATGAACAAGGCTTTAGATCCACGGGCCATAGCACCAGTAGACAACATTGAGGTCATGTGTGACACAGAGACGGACTGCAGGGGTTGGATTATAATACAGGCATGTAAATGATTTATGTTGTTGGATTATAATACAGGCATGTAAATGATTTATGTTGTTGGATTATAATACAGGCATGTAAATGATTTATGTTGCAGGTCACATAGGCTCTGATAAACAAGTAGCTATGGCCTCAATCATAAATATCAATTAATGCACTGCAGTGGCGTAGCTAGGGCTTAATAGCAGTCGGAAATAGGATTTCAGGATTGAATACATGTATAGGGTGCAAGTAACCACCTTCACTTTTCACCTCTGAGTCAATGTAATATAGATATTTTTAAAAAAAATAATAATAATAATAATAAAAACCATTTAGAATTGTATCGTCTACTCTTACTTGTCTGTTATTTGTGTGACAAAGTATTAAGTCAGCAAGTGTAATATTTTTTTCTTCTGTTCCGGTTTAACTTTGGTAGAGGCGCGTCATGGGAGACGTGAGTTTCGACAGACCGTGGGCAGATTACAAGAAAGGCTTTGGATCGTTTTTCGGAGACTTCTGGCTTGGACTGGACGCAATATCGAGCTTAACCAGGAAGGTATTACTGTCGATTGATGTCTCCTTTACTTACTGAATACATTTTAATCACTGCAGCCAAAGTTTAATGTAATGATATCAAATAATGATAAGTTCGCATTTGAAGAAAAAAATCAGTTACCCACGTCAAAGCAGTGGGGGAGGGAGGAGGAGGGGCGGAGGAATGACGGTATTTACTCAGTGGCCGAACATCCAAAATGAGTGGGTCAAAGGTTAATAGGTTGGAGATGTTCTTGGATTGAGCATTAACAGCTGGTCCTAAATTAACATTAACAGCTGGTCATAAATTAACATTAACAGCTGGTCCTAAATTAACATTGACAGCTGGTACTAAGTTAACAATGACAGCTGGCCTTAAATATTAACAGCTGGTCCTAAATTAACATTGACAGCTGGTCCCAAATTAACATTACCAGCTGGCCCTAAATATTAACAGCTGGTCCTAAATTAACATTGACAGCTGATCCTAAATATTAACAGCTGGTCTTAAATTAACATTGACAGCTGGTCCTAAATTAACATTGCCAGCTGGCCCTAAATATTAACAGCTGGTCCTAAATTAACATTGACAGCTGGTCCCAAATTAACATTACCAGCTGGCCCTAAATATTAACAGCTGGTCCTAAATTAACATTTACAGCTGGTCCTAAATTAGCATTGCCAGCTGGCCCTAAATATTAACAGCTGGTCCTAAATTAACATTGACAGCTGGTCCTAAATATTAACAGCTGGTCTTAAATTAACATTGACAGCTGGCCCTAAATATTAACAGCTGGTCCTAAATTAATATTAGCAGCTGGTCCTAAATTAACATTACCAGCTGGTCCTAAATATTAACAGCTGGTCCTAAATTAACATTAACAGCTGGTCCTAAATTAACATTGACAGCTGAACCTAAATATTAACAGCTGATCCTAAATTAATATTAACAGCTGGTCCTAAATTAACATTAACAGCTGGTCCTAAATTAACATTAACAGCTGGTCCTAAATTAACATTAACAGCTGGTCCTAAAAATTAACAGCTCGTCCTAAATTAACATGGTTAAAACTTTGTTGTTGTTTTTTTTGTTTCGTAACTTAAATCACGTTTTTAAAAAAGCTTCAGATTCTATGTATCATATTTGCGTTCCGTTCCAGGAAAACTGTGAGCTGAGAATTGACTTTCGTTTCAAAGGAAGCGATTACTACGCCAAGTATGGCGTCTTTAAGGTTTTGGACGAGGCCTCATTCTATAGGATAAAGGTTGGTGGAAACTTCAGCGGGAACGCACCGAACGCGCTGCGACTCAGCGACAACATCGCCTTCTCAACAAGCGATCGAGATTACGACTCAAACGGAGGCATTAACTGGGCGATGTTCCACAGCGGGGGCTGGTGGTATCACCCTTACACACAGCTCTCTAACCTCAATGGCCTCTGGGAAACTGACGACAGCAGCAAGGAAATATTTTGGGACAATTTGAGACAGAATATTTTCCTGACCTTTGTGGAAATGAAAATCAGAACGACAAATTAGCTGAACGGAGTTATCGTTCTTGGGACATCTGTCTGTATTACCACATTTGGCATTCAGTGATGCATGTAATTGTAATATATTCAAAGTACTGAATGATAATTCGGCTACTTACTTTTTAAATATGATTGTATTCCAGGCTTTCAGTTCTTTTAAGCTTTCTTGAACAATATCGTGCTCGTTGATATTTACATAATCATTTAATCTTCAAATTGTTAATTGATTCATGACTATAAAATTTCTTAAAATAATTCTCTCGTTGTGTTTTAGAAAACTCAGTAATACATAACTGATATTATAATTTTCAAGTAAATAGTAATTGTATCTAAATTATGTTTGTATAGTTACAGACATGTCAGTCTTACTGTATAGTTACAGACATGTCAGTCTCACTGTATAGTTACAGGTATGTCAGTCTTACTTTGTGGTCAAGAATACTCAGCTCCGCTTACACACATTTTCGTTCAACTCTAGTTGAAGAAATCAACTTTATTCTTTATTATTTTATGGAGTAATGTTATAGCCATCACATATGTTTTGCCATTTCACGTTTTAGTTTTTATTTCTATTTTACTTCTGTGGTTTTAGAAAGGTATAAATACCATGCGCCATTTCAGAAATAATTAAATGTATAAATCTTCAATTCTACTGATATTAAAATGTATTATATATTCATGTACTATATCTTTTTGTTTATTAATAAATTTGTGTGTATTTCGGAAGTAAATAAATTATAAATCCTAATGCATTAAAAAAAAAACTTCTTGTATAAATATTTAATGTTATGATTGCCTTTTAAACCACCTATTTACTTTATTATGTACACTGTAATTAAATTTCCGTTCTTCCCGTCCGGAAAATGGGTGTGGATGGGTTGCCTGAAGAAACCAGGAAAACCATCACTAACTCAACATTTAATTCTCTTTAAAATGTAAAACTACACGGAAACAATGGATCAGCGTAAGACGCAATAATCCCCTGTAATAGAAGGAGCGTCTGTAACAGATAAGATAAGACAATTGAAAATTATTTTTCATCAATGGCACAAGTTACAAATCTAAAATCACAAAAAATATGAAAGAGCAATAATTGAAGACTTCCTTTTGGGTAGAGAAATACATCTCTAGAAGATGACTACAAGACGGCGTTTAGGTAAAACACAAGATGCACAAAAAAGTTAATTATGTGACAAAAATAATAAATTAAAGCTTTATTAATCGATTAATATGAACGTATTGGATGCAGTAATCTTCTGTGTAGAAGGGACGTCTGTACAAAGTAAGAAAAGATAACAGTAGACGATTCGGCTAATGTCTTCATCAGTACAAAAAACTTAAGTAATTAAATTATATTTAAGTACATAAGACATTCTTCCATTGGCGGATTTAGCTATAGGGCATGGGGTGGGCGGTTTTCCCCCGCGCCCCTGTTGGGTCTAAAATGGCGCCCCCTTTAAGACGCCCCCGATGAACACTTAAAAGTTGATACTAGAGCAGATAAAAAAAGATTGCTAAGCATGAAATTTCCACTTCCAATCAACACTAAACTGCAATACATTATTATTTGCTAGCTAAATGTCGAATTTCAAAACTGTAATATCTGGTTTGATCAGTTAGGAGCGTTGCCAAGGGAAAAGAATAGAGATGTATTGAAATGAATTATAGACGTGACGTTGTTCTTAGCAAAACAAGGTTTGCCATTCAGAGGACACAGACAACATTCTTGCTTTAGTGATGGTAGTTGTCCAAATACTTGACATTTTCGTGAATTGTTATCCTTATTAGCAAAATGTTATTCCACTTTAGACATTCATGTAAAGTTTGAAAAGAAAAATGAACTTTATTTAAGTCATGATGTCCAAATTGTTTTAATTCAATCACTTGCATATGAATTATCGGCGAGAATTGATAGTGAAGTTAGCCTAATTCTACACAATTCTTTTCTTTTATTATTGATTAAAACATTGATATATCTAAAATGTTTGGCATATGCCAGTTCCTTTAAGTTCAGTTTTAAAATCAGGACATGGTGTGGTATCATTTATGTCTTTTATACTCTGTTAAACATCAATCCTGCGACATTTGCTGAGAAGATTTTAACGGAACTACAAGCAAATTACAAAAACGAAACATTGCTGTCACAATCTGTGGAGGAAAGGCATACGATGGCGCATCTGGGATGTCTGGAATTAAGAGTTGCCTTCAAACCCATTTAAAGAAAATTTGACCCAATGCCACCTATGTTCATTGTTGTGCTATCTAGGTTCATTGTTGTGCCCTCTATCAGGGCCGACTTTGGAGAATTAGGGGCCCTAGGCAAATTGACTTTTGTGGCCCTAAATGAAATAGAAAAATAAATAAATAAATATGGAAAGATTCTTGTGCGAACCCCACACTAATGATGAGAATATTCGGAGGCCCTAGGCAGCTGCCTAGTTTGCTTATGCCTAAAGCCGGCCCTGCATCTATGTTCATTGTTGTGCCCATGTTTTGAATTTGATTACTATCGACGCAATGTCTGCACATAGTGGTGTGCAGTTGTTTTTCGGCACGGCTGAAAGGTTGTAGGCATTCTTTACGCCTGGTTTACCACGTCTACATAATCGTAAAGAACATCATGATTATCAATATGAATCAACATTAGATACTCTGAAATAAATTTCTGATACAAGATGGGCAAGCATTAAGCTTGCAGCTGATGTAGTTATTGGGTCTCTGCTGTTCTAGCCACTCTAGAATATATAAATTCAGGGGAATCAACATAATAAAAAGGGAGTGTAAGAGTAAAAGCTATGGGACTATCTGTTTTAATAACAAAATATTATTTTGTTTTTTCTGATGCTATATGTACAAAAGTTGTTGGATTATATCTTCGTGTTATCAAACTACTCTCTGCGCCAGAGCGTTGACATTGCAATTGCAAAACGATTGATCGATGTTGGAAGAAATAAGTTTGTTGAAATGACAAGTGATAAGGCTTTTGAAATTCTGAAAGTAAATGTCAAATCATTTATTAACGAAAATTTTCCAAACTAGATGTAAAAACAAAATTTAAAGTAAAGCGAATTGCAACAAAGAAAGTATGGCAGGTGAACCTAGCAGTTGTAACACAAATAGATGATCGATTTAATGACTTTTGGGGCACAGTTATTTACTTCTATTGTATTGATCCATCACAAATGTCAGGGAAAAAAATATGTTTTCGAAGTTTATGCAACATTAACCTTGAAGAACCAGTCTTTTAATAGTATACCTTCAAAGATTTGTATGTGGTAACAATACGTAAGGCAATTAATTCATTTATGTAGTTAATATGATATGAATGTTTCTTTTTATTGATATATGTATTGTTATTTCCATGTAAAGCGATGTGAGCCTGGCTCCTTGCTGGGATACAGCGCTATATAAATTATCATTTTATTATTATTATTATTATTAAATTCGAATTACATCACAAAAATATCTTAACACAACCCTCAGTTAGACAGGGATAAAACCAGTTTACTTATTCCATGTACAAGAAAAAAAAATACAAATTCTTGTTCTTCCCGTCTGGAATTCCGACTTGTTGAGTTGCCAAATGAAAACAGGAAAACCATCACTAGTATAACATTTAATTCTCTTTAAAAATGTAAATCTAGACAGAAAACACGGATAAGAGTAGGACGCAATAATCTTCTGTATAGAAAGAGCGTCTCATAAAGATAGGATAGGATAACTATAGTAGGCCTTCCAGTTTTAGGAAAAGGAAAACGGATAAAGAACATTATCAAAACACACATAATAAAATACTAAGGTAGTTATTAGTCCAAAATGACAGTGCTCCTCAAAGTGGTGGTCCGCGAACTAGCGCCGGTCCGTGGGCCATCCGCTGCCAGTCCGCAGAAGTTATCAAGAAAGGACCGAAAAATCTAATTATAATCCTCCATTTTTATCAATTAATAATAACCATATAGAAAATGTATTTTTTCCCAATAAGAATAAAAAAATAAATAAAATTAAATTAAATTACAATTAGCCACAGCGTCGATACAGGTAAAATATTGCACCCAGTGGCGTAGCTAGAAGTTTTGCACCCTGGGGCGGTCTCCCATTTGCTGACCTTTATAGCGGGCGTCCATAAATGACGTCACGTACTTGAGGATCCCCAAATTTTTGACGATGTGTGACGAGGGTGTGTGTTTAATAAATTTGAGGTCGCATAAAAAATCGCAACTTAAAATGAAAGTTTCACTTAAATATTTGTTTACGCACGCTTTAATTAATGACGTCTTACATGGCTTCACGCGTGTTACGGTATTACAGTACAGTGGAGCCTGACACTTAACACATATAGACAAAAAAATAGAAATTTCAGTTTTTAGGGGGTGGGGGGAGAGTAAGCTTTGTGACGTCATGTTGAAATAGTTGTCTAAGTTTTATGACCACATGTGACGAGGGCGGAGGGGGTGAAAAATCAACCAAAATAGCATGACGTCATTTATGGATAGCCCCTTAAGTCAATTATGTGATGGATTTTAAAAAATACTAAACATGAATAAATAATTGTAATTGTAGCGAAGTAAAGGTTGGAAACATTTTTACCATTGCATGCCATATTTGTGTAAGCAGTAATAAAAGAGGCCGCATAAAATGATATACCTTTAAATTAGGGCTGCGGAAATTATCGATTAATTTCTCGATTAATCGGTAAAAATTGTTATCAATTAAAATAATTAATAAATTATTAATAATTAACAATACTTTGCTTTTTTTTTACTTACAAACTTATCCATTTAGAAAAAAAACAACAATTTTTAAAGTGTAAACTTTAAAATAAGCATTTAAATAAGAAAAAATTATTTAAATAATTAAGCATTGTTTTTACTTATTTAACAATAACAAAATTTAAATTCATTTACATTTTATTTAACTACTTATATTTCAATTTTAAAAATGTCAATTGCCTGTTTTTGTTACTTACCCTTAAATTTTCAGTTTAATGACGTCATACTTCTTATTTTTAACTTTAATCAAAATTATCGATTAATTATACGGTAATTTTTCAAAAGTTAAAGATTAATTTTAAATCAATCGATAACAGCCCTACTATAAATACAAGATAATTCTTTTAAGAGGGCCACAAGAAAGTTGCTGATGAGGCGGCCCCCCTCTCATGAGACAAAACATACTCCTAATTTAGACCCAATAAGAAAATTACCAACTACCAATTAACATGCTTTTATTTTGTATTTAAAGATAAAGGATTTTTTTGTTAAACAACAAAGAAATTGTATACATTAATATGTAAACATATTTATAGATATTATTTTTAAAAACTTTCATAGTAGAAGAATAGTGTATTATACTTTTTAAATTTCACATTATTTGTAACTAGTTCTCTGGGCAATACTACAAGATTTTGTAGTCATAAATTCCTCATTGTGGAGCAAAGAGAATTTTTTATCAACTTCAGTTTGGAGAAGCTCCTTTCACAACTAGCGACATTGATAGCAATTGTTGACAACGTTCATAGCAAAACTACAATGTTTGTACATAATTTTACAATCTGGTGAATAAATTTTAATTTTTCAATTCCCACGCACCCCCAATTTTTCTAACGTAGCTGTAGTTGTATTGTAGGTACTGTCATTAAAAAAAAAACTGGATCCTTTTCTTGGAATATTGAAATTTTATTTGTCAATGTCAAAACTAGAATTTATTTCATTTTTTAGTTGGTTACACGTTGTTATATAATGTTATATACATTTAATTTCTTGCAAAGATATGCACCCGCTCAAAGCGTTCTTTTATTTTCTTTTATAATTCTATCATTGGATTAAAAAACAAAACAATTCTCGTTGCCCGTCATGTTCTAAAGATAGAACAACGTCTTCTTAATTTTCCCCACTCAACTTTTTTCTCCTTCTAAACGATCAGTTTATATCTCCAACTCTTCGCAAATTGTTTTTGCTGATATTTAGATCTAACAGCGTTTTGAGTTAGACCATCTTTTTGTTTCATGAAATGGGTTTGCATTAATTTAAATTAAAAAAAAAAATTTGTTCCCATAAATTGACATAACATATAAAAGAAAAAGATTGCATTGAATCGAGTAAAATTCAAGAATCTAGTCTTGTTTTACTAGTTACTTCTTCAGATGTTAATTTTAATTGTTTATTGTAGTGTTTATCAACGGTAATAATTTGAATATTTCCATATTTTTGCCATCATTCAAATTATTTACACATTACTTTATTTGGATACACGTACTTTCATTTTTAAAAAGCAAAAATTATGTGTTCTACTTTTGTACAATAAAAACGTAATAAATTTAATTTATAATAATTCCCTTAGAATAAGTTTCTGAAAACTGAAACTTTAATATAAACTACTTGCAAGCTATACACAATATTTGAACCACCATGCCATGTTGGTTTGTGCATTATTCTGCCTAAGACGAAATTATACCGAAAACAGTCGTGGCGACATAGCAAATATTATTCGGCCAAGCGATGACGTGTTTTTGTGTAGTTTTCATATGAAAGCGTCATCTGTGACGTATGCCAATTGATTTTCAAATCAAATCGATACCTTTTTTGAGAGATCATACAATTTTTGAACAGGTTTGCGTAAGTTATAATATCCACTAGGAAATCAAAAAAATGTTGTTCGACCCATCTCTGCAGCTGACTGTATGCTGGAGCAGAGATTTTAAGGCTTAAAATTTAAGCGGTTAGGTATGGCGCATTGACGTGCGACTTTTTGGAAATGTGACTTGGCTGCTTTTAAGGCATGCAGCCTTTCGGGTGTAGGCTTTTCCTTGTAGGCCATAAGAGCTTTTCTTTTGGCTTTAGTGCAGGTTTCATTTAGTCCCAATGAGCATCAAACCAGTCTGTGTTTTTGTCTGATTTTTTTACCAAATGGGCCAACACGTACCCACTATTCAGGGGCCCAAAAATTTATAGCGTTGGCACTGCTAATGTCATTGGTGATAGCGAATGGAAGGCAAAATTGTAACACTGTTCTACTCCTGCTACTGGCTGGAATCAATCATGAAGTTTCTTTAAACTCAGTAACTTTAAATTTGTGGAATTTAAGTCTGGGTTAAATTTAAACTAAATGGATAAAATGCGGCACCAGAAAATCAAGAATTAATTTTTATTTAATACAAATGTAATATTAATGAAATGAACATAGTTATAAAATGTATCAGTGTATCATGCACTTGCAGTTTTAATATTAACAAAGTAATATTAATAGCATTACCAATATTACTTGAAATTTGCTTAAAGTTAAAGTTAGATAATGTACAGAATTATAATTTTTAAAAAGGGGTTGAGTAAAGTTTTGTGAATACTGTTCTTTTATTTTATTATTATAATTAGGATGATAGTAATAATTATTATTATAATTTTTAATGAAGTTTTTTTTTTAAATGAAAATTTGAAATGGCGAAAATTATTTTCCATAGAGTACTCTTACGTAAATGAAAACATAAACTCGAGTATAACGAAGACCCTATAATATTTTGAAATTTGATGCTCGAAGCATATTTAAACACTTAAGTTTTATTATCAAGGACTCACAATATCATTAAATATATGATGTAAAATTAAATGGTTTGAAATTCCGACAACAAACTTAGAGGTGTTGTTAACTACATGGGAAAAAGGCAATTGGGGATGGAAATAGTTGTGGCTGAGGGGTGTAGTGAGTAGTGTAGACTGTGACTGGAAAATTAGAAAAAATCCGAAAAATGTTAAATTTGGACTAATTTTAGTAATTTTTACTTTGTCTAAAACAGTCTAAGTCTAATAAATACTAATAAAACATACGCTATTAACATCTAAAACTAATTAATGACGACAAGTGTATTTTATTTTAAATCAAATAACATTAAGTACTATGGATTATGAATTCATATTAATATTAATTAATTATTATTATTATTATTAATTAATTTTATTAATAAAAAATAAGCTTAAACTTAAATTTTAAATCTTAGTAATCTTAGTGCTGTCTGAAGCCTTAGTACTTGTTGCCTTGTTCAAAAGCAAAAATGAATCACTTTGTATTTAAAGTTGATAATTGATTTAAAAAATATATATAATATTATATATAAATATGATATATTAATATATTTAATATGTCACTGTCACAATGTGCATGCATAGGCTGTAAAGTATAAGTAAGTAAGCAATTATTAATTGATTACATAATTGAAATTGCCACATTTAATAAGACAGGGATTATTAGTAATATTAGTTATTATAATATTTTAGTTTATGTTGCAAAATATTACATATCAACATAAGGACATAGACATAAGACACTAATTATTGATTAATAATTAATACATAATTTAATTATACTATACAAATTCAAATATAATTTTAATATATATTTTTACTACATTATTGATTATTCACTTATCTGTTTTCAATATATTTTTTATATGTTATTGCAGTTTGGATTTCCTTTCAATTGAAGACATTGGAAGTAAAGAAAAACTTAAAGTGTATGACCAACATAATTCTTAGACATTTTCTTACTCTGTGTGAAGACATCTTATGGCTCAAAATCAGAATTCAATCTACAATAATAAGAAATTGAAGTACTCACTAAAAATCTTCTAAAATTTATTCGGTATATTTCATCTGAAAAGAAAACACTTTAGTTTTATCCTGACAATGCCTTCACCAATCAATAAAGAAATACCGCAGATGGGCCCTGGTTCTAAAATTGTGTCACTTATTGATGCATTAAAAAAATGCCTTATTGTGACAGAATTCAAACACTCATCATATCAGCTGCTCATTGACTTTTCCAGCATAGGGTTTAAATATCTTCCAGTAGAGATCTGCAAAAATGAAGAAATTATGGAGTTGGCCACTACATTTTTGTTGCCATTCAACAGACTGAAAAAACTTCCAGAAAATATTGATGCACTGCGTAACTTGCGTTATGTAGATATGAGAAGTAACGTAATGACATCTATTCCACCTGTTTTCTTCAACAATCAATGCCTGGAATTCGTAAGTCTGAAACCAAGCCTTTGTCAGCATGTTTAATCTTGTTATAATAACATGATGATGCAGATTAACATTTAATTTAATAAAAAATTAAGTACCTCAAAAACAATTTTGAAGAACGCAATAATAACAATTTATCATATAAGATTTTTTTTCTCTGTAATATTTATTAATGTTAATTAGAAAAATATTATACTTAATAAAATAAGGGATATGCAAATTTTTAAAGACAATAATTTGGCATTTTTTCACTCTGCATTAAGATTTACTTTTCACAATTTAATTACAGTGCGTTGCAAGCACTAGAATTTCACATGTAGATTTTCCCCACAACATTATCAAAGAAATCTCATATTGCATAGGTAGATTGTTAAAAAAACATGATCAAAGCAATACCATATTTCACAGGTAGATTGTTCAAACAACATGATCAAAGCAATCCCATATTTTTACAGGTAGATTGTTCAAACAACATGATCAAAGCAATCCCATCGACGATAAAAAAATGCTTGTGGCTTCACACATTTATAGCAGTTGATAACAAGCTCAAGACATTACCAGCTTCAATTAACAAATGCATAAATCTAAGAATTTTAAATGTTAAATTCAATGAGGTAAGTTTAATGCGGTCCACATCAGACCTGAGATGGTTGGTTACCTCCCTGATTAAAACTGTGATCAGTAGAGAAGATAAGTAATAATGAGAGCATGCAGAAATATGTCAATTTATTCCATTTTAAAAGTATATAAATTACAGCTAAAAATATTTGATAAAACCATCCAGTAAAAAGCACTTTTTATTATAATTAAGGTTTATTCTTTTAGAGTCATGAGAGCAGGGCAACCACCAGGAGGTTAAACCAGAAATTAATTCTTTCCTACTTGCAGTCAAACTTTTATTAGCGCGAAGGTTCAACTTTACAAGAAGGGTATTGGTATTCATAAATGCAGCCAGCACTGTTGCTGTCAGATAAGCTACATTTAGGTCATTTTGTATAGATATTTCAAGGTTTTCGGCATATGGG
Organism: Radix auricularia; assembly: GCA_002072015.1. Lineage (NCBI taxonomy): Eukaryota > Metazoa > Mollusca > Gastropoda > Lymnaeidae > Radix > Radix auricularia. The sequence goes on along the minus strand of MUZC01004703.1, from coordinate 1,611 downwards.
GACTTGGGAAAAGGCTTCAGGCACAAGGCAGAGCCCAGAGTGGCCCACACATACCCAATTGTCAGGGGCCCAAACATTTCTAGCGGCGGCCCTGATGAGAGCAAACATTTATTTTTTTCATTTAATTTTGTGAATTATATGATTAAAAGTTAATCTCTCTAATCATGAACTCCTTTGAATGAATAATAAAACTAAATCTTCTAAATCTATAGTCTATTTGGATCAAATATAAGGCCAATAAGTCCAAATGCTCTAATTCTGGTCTGTTTTAACTGTAAGTCATTCATGTTTATCAAGTAGTTTCTTTTTGTTTACTTAAACATCATCACTCATTTATTCTTTGGGGTTCTCCAGGATTATAATTCTAAAACATCTTTGATATCTTGTAAAAGTCACTTAATATAATCTCTAGTTAAAATCGTTAGCTCTTCTCAGCTTTTTCATGTATTACGTTCAGCATGTTATATTTTTATGTATATGTGAGCTCACTTACATTTTCTTATGTACTAGTATTATGTTAATCTCACACACAATTTCAGATCAGAAGAGTCCCAAAATCAATTTATGAAATAGGTGCTGAAGTAAATTTATCTTTTAACCAACTGACCGAACTTCCTTATGCCAATGTCAAAAGCCCCGCCCTACGCTGGCTGGATGTGTCCAACAACTTTATCACAACCATTCCTTACAACATCGACACGGTCTACACACTTGTGTGGTTCAATCTCTCACACAACAAGCTGGAGGTAAAATAGAAAATTGTTTTTGTCTCACACAGCAAGCTTTCAAATTTTCTGGTGTTAAATAGAATTCTTTCAATTGTTGTATTTTTTAAATTTACTTTCAAATTTATTAAACAACAATAATACATTTCATATATTTATCATAATAATAAACTTAGCTTTTGTACAATCTTATGTAGTTACATGTTGCAGTTAGGATGCTTTGATAATTATATTTGTATTAATAATATTTTTATGTGATGTGCTGTGATCCCAGCTGCTTGCTGGGATACTGGGCAACATAAATTATCAAATTATTATTATTATTAATGATAGTCTGTAAATAAATATTTAATGGCTCAGGTGGTATTGGTCAGAACAGAAACATTTTTATTTTCTAGTCGTCAGGTAAAAGGTTATTGTTGAAAACTCTCTAAAACTTATATGGAAACTCAAAAGACTTTGATGATAAGAATAATAACGATGGTTCCCAAATAAATGCTTACTGTACTATAATTTGTCTATGTTTTGTAGTTGTATCACTAGTAGACAGTTGTTTTTGTGTGATTGCCTTTAAATATTAAATTTGTAAATTTGATTTTTGAATGTGAATATTTCCTCTGATAGAATGTGCCCCAGGAGTTGACACGCCTCATTTACCTGTATGAATTGGACATTAGTCATAACCAGGTGAAAGAACTGCCGCAAACATTTGGACGACAGGTTGGTTTTTTCTTTCTGAGAATGAAACCATTTGTCTTGGGCTCTGATAGTTGCTTATTTAACACTTCTATATCACCTATGTCAATGTCAGTAGGTTTATTTAACACTTCTATATCACCTATGTCAATGACAGTAGGTTTATTTAACACTTCTATATCACCTATGT
>MUZC01004702.1:307111-320670 GCA_002072015.1 Radix auricularia | reverse complement strand
CGGTGGCGCTTGCCTCGGATATATCAGAGGCTTAAAGAGTTGTAATGTGGTAGCAAGTAGCAAGTTATGAGCTTAGAATACAAGGGCACTAAAATGGTAACTGTCCCTCCTTACACACCTCAATTATCTCCCTTCGTAAGTCACGTGATGGATCTTTGGTATTATTATTTGAAACTAATATCCATCTCAAATTTTTAATGGGATTTTTCTTTTACAATTTTATTCAGACTTGGCTTTGGAATGATAGGGTTTTAATTTGAAACGACAATTTAATTCATCTATTAACCAAACGTTGGCCCAGTTCTTGGACGAGAGTTACCGTACTTCGCTTCCAGTTGTTTTTTTATTTATTTTTTATAAAAAAAAAAAGGGGGGGGGGGGTAAGTTGGCTACGGTGACGGGAATTTTTTTATACATAGAGAAGGTGGTTAGCGGCCGGGTAGGGGGGAGAGGGGCGTAGCTTGGAAAGAAATTCCCTCGCCTCTCCCAGTCTCCAATAATATTTTTTTTAAAATATTTACATACAAATAACCTTTGTCTCTTGAGTTTAATGTTCAATCAATTCATAAGTTTTAGTAGTACTTTATGGTGAAATAAACTTGACAATTGTTCATAAGGCCTTGAACTTGAATATCTGATGGTTGAACCTGCTGACTTCTGCATACTGCAGTATCATTAACTAGATGCCCGCGGGGTAGCATACGCCGCAGAGTTGAACATAAATATTGCACAGAAAAAAAAGGGGGGGGTGAACAGACACAAACTACACCACGAAGAAATCAGAACAAAGCGAATGAACCTTGGGGCGGGGATAACTGTCGACGCATTGTTCTTCTGGAAACATGTTCTCTGAGGTTAGCTACTTGTCACCCCCCACCCTGCAACACCCTAGTTTCCAAACATAAACTAATTGCTGTCCCACGTCGTAGCATACGCGCTAATGATTTATTGACGGGTGACATTTTATGAAAGTAATTGTTGAGGAGAGTGTGTGACTACTTTTCTATCTCTGAGCACAACGGGGGGCACGAGGTTATTATGCCAATGTCGAGAAACAAAGCTTACAGTCGTGTTACGAAGAAAGTGGGAAATGAACGGGCACAAACACAAACATTTTTAAAAATTAAAAAAGTAATGATTAAGCTGGGGCTTGAACATACGACCTTCCACGTGTTGGGCGAATGTATTAACCACTACACTACGACATACATGACATGCTTTTATGTTGTTCTGAAAGAACAAAGTACTTGATCTCAATTGAACGTATTTTGGCTTGGTCTCGATGACCCTCACCCTCTGCTCTAACTTTTCTTGCATGCTGATTGGCCGGTGGGGCAGGAAGACAGCTCGGTGTCCGGCATGGTTGAACCATGAAGAGAATTATACAAATAGATATTGAGAGGTTTTTATCTTTATTAAGAAAAATTATAAAGCAGTGATCGGCGAATAGGGGTTAATTACTCCATTCTGGGTAGAAAGGAAACTATCTTATCTTATCTATACAGACGCTCCTTCTATGCAGAAGATAATTGCGTCCACAGACCATGACGGATTGGCAAGTGATACAGGGTTAACAGGCCACGGCTTTGAGGGTTCCACGCATTATCCAGCCGCCTAACCAGTGTTCGGAGCTGGGTGACTACGTGGATCTTCGTTAAAATCTTTATTATTATTATTATTATTATTTTGGGCATGGTTTGATGGCAAATGCCAACTTAATTCCTCGATTTACTTCTTGCGGAATCAACACACTATAAATACAGAAGGAATGAAGGAACCTTTTAACATTTGCGAGTATTACAGCCAATGTGAATAGTTTGATAACCATGCATATCTAAAAACTAAAAACTTTGTTTCCCTCACTGTCAGCTCTTAACTGATGCATTTTATCAGAGGCCCAACAATCTCGAATCAGCTACAAATTCAACTCATTTAAAAGGTGGTGTGTCCAGAGTACAGACATGCCTTCCAATGTCCAATTTAGAAAATGAATTAGTGTCAGAGTCAGCGACAATAAAATTAGAAATATTTTAGCTATAACAGCTCTATTTTGTGAATCTTATTAATTTCTAAGACTTTTTGTGGCACTTATGTTATACTGTATACTTAAAAACTCAAATTTAATTGAAAATTAAACCTGTATGGCATGGTCAGTTAGGGGCCGTCCATATTTGACGTCACGTGATTTTGGCTGATTTTAACCCACCCTTGTCACACTTCGTTACAAAAATTTAGACCCCCCCCAACAATATTACGTCAAAAAGGCTGTGACCTGAAGCCTGAAGGTGGTATTGTCTATTTGAAAATGAGCATGTTTCAAAACACATTAGTGTTATTTTAGTATGTATTTAGTGTACGGCTACACTCTAATATCGTAACACGCGGTAATCCCTGCAAAACGTAATAAAATAAATATTAAGAAATATAATATTTAAGTGGAACTTTGGCGTAGAGTAGTGTGTTTGGCGTGACGTCACAATTCTTAAACTACCCCCTCCCCCTAGTCACACATCGTCACAAAGTTAGGGATCCCCCTCCCCATAGGTGCGTGACGTCATTTTTGGACGGTCTCTTAAATTTTAAAAAAATTTGCACCCCCCCCCCCCCCGGGAAAAATTCATAGCGACACCCATGGTCCCAACTAGCTCCTGGGGCTGAAGCAGACTAGTTGGGGAGGGGGCATATATTCTTGGGTTATCAGACAAACTCTATTTTTAAAGATACCAGATGCCACAGTCCAATAGATCTATTGAAGAAATTAAAAAAAAAAAACATTAATAGAGTAGTAGATAATTATCAGAAGCATTTTGCTTGGTTTACATTTTTAGCTTTCGTCAATGTTTACTGGTGTGAAGTGCTGAAAAGTGAGTTGTTCACAAGTGAAGAGCTCACAAGTAGGGCTTTTACTAGTGAGTTGTTCACATACTAGTTGTTCACATATGACGTCCTCACCAATGAGGAATTCACTAGTGACGTGTTCACCATTGAGGAGTTCACTAGTAAGGTGTTCACAATTTGTATAAAACACCTAAATAGACACCCATCACAGACAACAGAAAAGTGTGTGCGTGTAAGGGGGTGGGCTGGACTATAATAACTCTTTCAATCTAACTCCTGATGACTTCTGGGGTGAATGACCGATCTTACCCCCCTACTCAAGCTCCATCAGATCCTGGTTAGAGGCTCCTCCACTACGTCTATGGAAAGGCAACTCTGGCGTTTTGATTTCACACCGACTTACTTCCCTTCCACGTGCCAGTCAGTACACGATGGTTATGACGTCACCGTGCATCCGACGCTCTGGAATGATCCTCTGCGATGCTTCGAACTGGTTACCGACAGGTCTGGAAAGATAGTCGTAACAAAAAGAAAGAAGAAAAAATCAACAGCTGTTGGCTTTGGCGGCTGATCGAACCACAGGGCAACAACTTCTACTCACCCTGGACGTGAATGTCCCGAGTTCGCTACCTCGTTATCATGCTCTAGTGGATTATTGGGTGGAGGCTATGACGTCATTTGCGATTTTTTAACCAAAAAAAAAATATATATGTGTATATTTTTTTAAATACCTGGTTACTTGATGAGGTTGCCAAAACATAAGTTTGATAGATGTCGTCTAATGGAAGAACAGCACACACACACACACACCACACACCTACAGACACACACAATCACACACATACACGCACGCATACACAAATAAATGCACACACATACAAGCATGCATACAAATACATACACACTCAACCACACAGCACACATACACAACCACACACACGCACCACACACACAAACACACACACAAAACCACACACACAAACACACACAATTTGGTTCAGTGGTGGTCAGATAATAAACTAAGAACGGTCAGTTTTTAAATTGTTAGACTGTAACGATTAGATAGAGCTGTATGTTCCTTAGTTTTGATGGCCTTGAATACCATCAATATTAGAATTGTTATTTGTTCTTTCGGTTAGATTTAACTGTATGTTCCTTAGATTTGATGGCCTTGACTACCATCAATATTTAAATATGTATTTGTTTGTACGATTAGATATACTTGTATGTCCGACAGATATGATGGTATTAAGAACCATTACTAATTACATTTTATTTGTTAGATTTAGTTGTATACCTGACATATTTGATGGAATTAAGTACCATCCAGGGGCGTGACTGTGGGGTGCGGGTGGTGCGGGGCCGCAGTGGGTGACACCATCACAAGGGGTCACACCAAAGTGTAAAATTCTGCATGTATATTCCCGTTATTTGACACCGGCAGACTCGACGGAGGTCTATGGGGTAAAGCTATCGCACTGGGGTATACCAACCCTAGTGACGCCTCTGGTACCATCAAAATTTGGCTTGTATTTGTATGTGGAGCCGTTGAGTTAAGAAACAATTTAAAACTATCTAGTAGCCGCCTAGGGACTCCGATTAGTCTCATCATTAGTAGGAGCCTCGCGCAAGAATCTTCCATATTATAAAATTATTTATCTTTCTATTACATTTAGGGCCACCAAATTCACTTCGCCTAGGGCCTCTGGCTCTGATTCCCTTGGACCAGCCCTGTTGATATAGATGTGTAACAAATTTGTAACTCACCCCCTCCCCAGCCTCACGCGTACTGGGTGGCTTTAAAGATTCACACAAAAAGAATTCTTTAAGTTGATATTCATTTTATTATTATTACTTTTTAGCATTTTTCTGTGTCTGATCCACATATCGTATACAAAATTTTGCAGCAGATTTTAAACAATGAATGGCTGTTTGTATATTTATTGTACCAGGAGAAGGGGCAAACTAAGCACTATGTATTTAATTCTTTGCTTTTTATGCCTGAAATTTTTAGAGTTAAGAAAGGAGTTGTGTTTTTTTTCCTCTTTCAAAATTGAACTTAAAATTAGATTTATTTTTAAAACATTGAAAATGAAATGAGTAACTAAGTAAAACATCTTTAAATTCCCCTTTTCCCGCTTCTACTTTTCATAGTAAAACAATTTAAAAAAAAATTAAAATGGAGCTGAACCAAACTGCTGTCATTATATAGAATGTGTTCACAATTTTAAAAGGCCTATAATGAGAGTTGTCTTTCTTACTTTCCCGTGCCCCTTGTACCATGGCTGACCGATGACTGTCAACGTTGGGTAACCCATGATGGCAAGTTTTCTGATGGCGTTTCTTAGATTTGTGTCCCCTGCCACGGTGACAGTTGACAAAGGTCAACGGTCAAGTCAGTCGAGAGTGTCGTGTGTTAAGTCGTGAGTGGGTGACATCATGAGCTACCGCAACAACCCAAGTGACACCTCTGAGGCCAGGGGTGGTTTAAGACTGCACGGGGCCCCTGGCTGCAATCAAACCCTATCCAGCCAACGTCCCTTTAAATAAAATTGTTGCTAGCAGCTAATATAATTACGACTGTAAATAAATAGTCCATTGGTTCCTTGCTCATGTTTTGTCTGTGCTATGGAAACGGCTATCAAATCAAAAGAAAAAGGGGGGGGGGAGCTAAATGAACAAGTTAGATTGTAGATCAAAGGGTGCAGTGCTATAGGTACATTATAATTTAAGTTCAAGGTTCATTATAAGTTTTTCAAAAAATAGAGAAAAAAAAGCAACATTAAAAATAAAAATAAGCAATACAAACTCTTAAAAATTTTTAAGAGCGATTTCCAAGAATTTGTCCAAAACAATTTTTATTGTAATCATTCTAGATTACATTAAAAGTCATTTCATATCAATAATGCTGAAACTAAACAAAACAAATGCTATCTACTAATTGCTGCTAAATTGCGGTAGTCGAACGAAAAGAGATTTTTCTCCAAAATTGTTCTAAATATTATTAGTTATCGTTTGGCGTTTGTTTCAACAGGATAGCTGCTATTGTTGGCTAGAAACTGACAGAATAGTGATATTTTTTTTGGTTTTAAAACTTTTTTTCCTCCAGGAAATCAAGTAAAACTTCGAGGAACTGATTTTGGCCCGTACACATCCTTGGGACTTCCTTACTATATTTTCAAAAGACTCGAACCTTCTATCTGTCGAGAAGGGGTGACCTCTACGTGGTTCGACAGACGAGTAGGGTCGTGGAGCAGACCACGACCTGAAACCGACAAACCCCTGGCTTGGACAGCCGAAGACCGTTGTTAGGTGTTAGGTGCTAGCCATATATTATTACAGTCGCTGTACGGATCTTAGGCAGAACATTTAGATGTAATGCCGATGATGAAAACTGTAACTATTTTATCTTGTGTGACGTTTCTAATTAGGCTTTTTCCACTTTTGTAGGCGTGTACTGACAAATAGCAACTTGCATTAATAACACATAAGTCTTTTTTAACTTATTAACCTTAATCCAACACTAGAAATATATACACTTTATAAATTAGTGAAATCAGTCTGGCCTGCCGCCATGTTCGCCTGCACACATTTTAATCAACTTACTAACACTAGCGCCACCTTGCATCCTCTCGTCACGTGATCTCTTTTAATTACCAATATGTAAATTATTATCATGTGACAAAAACCAAAGTACCCGTTGAGGGTCGGGTTACTCCAACGCGACCGTTTCGTCCCCCTCAATTAACTAGCAACGCTGTTGAGCGGTGCCGGTTTAGGGCCAGGAGCGCCAGTACGGAATAGCAAAAGGTACCGCTAGGAAACGCTTTTGGACGTCAGCTCTGAGGAAACCTTCCGGTGGGGGTTATACCCTGGGCAGGTCAGTGATGATCCCACGCTTTGCGGCGATCCTAATCATAGAGACTCGTACTATGTTGATAGCGAGTCATAGTAGGAAATTCCACACCTCCCTCGGGAGGCACACTTAGTGGGAGGCGTTTTCGACCTAGTGTCCTGGACGCCCAGGCGGCCGCTTGTAGCAGCGACCGCTCCGGGGGGGGGGGGGCTTCTCAGCCTTTACGTCCCTTAGGGGGCCAGAGGGCTGAGGGGGTTTTCCGGGAGGCCCCATGAAGAGCGCAGGCTCGGGACTGCTGATTTTCTTCCACATGTAGGATATGGTATGGTTCAGGAGTAGTTGCTTGTGCAAGCTCGAACAGACATCCATACAGGACACATTTTTAAATATATATATTTTTAAACCCACCATAAAATCAGTTTATGTTATAAAGGATGTTTGGTTATTTGTGAGCATTTCTGAATGCTCCTCTGTATTTTTTTCTTCCCCAAGTCCTTCAAAATCTTAAACTTTTGGGCTTACGTATGATACCAAGTTACAAGAACACATAAATTACCCACTGGTTAAAAAAGGTTTGCGGTTTTTGTTGAATAGAATGAACTTTAAGGTTTAAATAATGTACTTAATAAAGCATTCTTTAAATTAGAAAAGAGAATTTAAAGAAAAATTAATTAATAATAGTTGTAAATAAAAAGTACAGACGTGTCTGTTTAGACTCGCATGAGAACGAATTAAGTTTACAGGCCATGCTATGTGAGCTAAATAGTTCAAAGACTTATTATTTATATTAGTCAAGAGCCGAAGAAGCCATGATTTATTTATATATTTTGTGTGTGTGTGTGGGGGGGGGGGGACAACTGTTTTTGGCAAGGCGAACTTTTAGTGGCCAGATTCTTTTTTGGAGACAGGTAATTTAATTTATCTTTTAAAAAATAATTTTAGTAATCTAAGTAATTTCAGAATACTTAAATCTCTTTTTTAAAAGCAAAAAATTCACATGCCCTACTGATACTGTTAGATGATTCTTATAATATGGTGGGTTTTTTCTCCAAACAATAACTTTTATATATATTATTGCTGACTGGATAATTTAATTAGTCTAAATTCGACTTTTTCTCCCTTTAACATTTAGTAATACGCCATGCGTTCTTATAGCGCTTGAAGTTCGGCTTGACCTAAGTTTTATGGGTGAATCGACCGTTGTTTGAGAATAATAATCTCTTAGAATTTTTTTTTAACAAGAGTATTGTCTTACGGGCGTACTATATTTCATGAGCTATCCAATTAAATAATATTCAGATTTCATTGTGCAGGAATTCCACTTTGATCTGTATAAATACATTACATTATTTTTTTAAAAAATTCAGTCACGTAATCTTACGGCGGTTTAGAAATGTGTTACATTCGTGAAAAAAAATAAAAATAGTCTCAACTATATGTACACATTTTTAAATATCCACCTAATATAAAATAAAGAAAACAGAACAAAGATTTACGAAGAGTGAGGTAGTGGGACGTTGTTATTGCACACGTGGTGGGATTTGAAGTCGCACCTCCCCTTCCCTACCTCACAAATACGGCCTACGAAGAAAAACATTTAATAATCCTTGACATGATGAATAACATGAATTCAGTCTTGAAATCATATTATGCAATGTTTTTAATTAACTGGGAAAAGAAAAAAAGGCGCGCGCGCGTGTGTGGGTGAAAAAAAAAAGGGGGGGGGGGGTTCGCGAAAACGGCAAACTTGCTTTCTGTTCTAAATGTTTTTTTTTAAAATTTTTCTGGGGAGGAGGACTGGGGCTGGGGGGAGTCTACATTTTGTATGTCTTTATTTTTCCTCTGTTGAATAAGTTAACTGTTGAACATAAATTTCTAAAATTAAAATAACCGGAAACTTTTTCTAAACAATGATCAAAATTAAGTATGCTATTTCGTATTTTAGTGTAGGCACAATATTGACTAGCATGAAATATTTAAATAAAGCAAATTTTATGGAAATGCTTTATTTTTGCTCATTGCTATTTATGAACAATAGAAATATAACGTGTGCTCTCTTGAAAAAATAAAATACATTTTCGTAGATAAGTTCAATCTTATACTTATGTGATGCTAGTTTATTCTCTTTTACAAAATCAAAGTAGATCTAGCTAGCGAAAATGACGCATAATTACTAACTTTAAATTTGAAGTAAAATACTGCTTTAGTTTGTATTCACTTAATGTCTATTACAAATCTTGTAAATGTGGTGAGAAGATTTTAAAAAACAATAACTAATCACTGCTTTAAGTTACTTAACACGACGTCTTGAGTTAAAAGGCTTTTGTCTACAATAAATTTCTTCTCAAAAGACATATTTGAAGGGGAAAAAAATAAATATAAAAAATTGCTTATTTAATAAAATTACTTAAAATAAGATAAATAATATATGATTGTATAGAATAATTTTCCCCTCTAAATTTAAAATAACGAGACGCTGTATTTACTGGCAAACAAATGACTAAATAAAATTAAAATTTTTAATTAAACGTACTCATAATATTCTAATAGCTCTAAATGACATCGCTAAAAATTTACGCCTTACAAGCTAATTAACATTAACTAATTAACGGACCACCACATTGATCACATTGTCTTACAATTTTACAATCTGCTGCTTGAAGCAGTGCATCAAAAAATAATTTTAAAATTTTTTCATAAATGTGCTGTGTTAAAGTTTCAGCGATTTTGAGAAGGGCCATTTTGTGAATAATCTTTGCTCCGTCAGATAAACTGAGAGAAATAGGGCAAAGACAAGAGTAGGAGTAAAAAAAAAAGTGCACATAGTTCTTTCGATTTGACGTCATAAACTTCGCGATACAGCGACGTTACCTAACTGGAGTCCTTTACCAATCAACCAATAGCGTTAGCCCACATCGGGGTCACTAGTAATGGCGTAGGGAGGAACGGGTTATACCATTCTGTTTTGTCGAGGGTGTATGGGGCTTAAAAAATCTTGAAAAACGTTATTTAAGATTCAAACACACTATATTTTGGGATAAAAATGAGATTTTCGTTGAAATAAAGACACAATATTCAATATGTTCTTTCATTCACTTCAACCATTCCACAGACGTTAGCTTCTATGTTCCGGAAGAGCTGACTCCCCCGTTGTAAGTCATTTTTACCTCACCTGTTAGGCGTGAGGTTCTGTGTTCATTGCCATTGCTGGAGGAAGAGGATTTTTAGGAAGTAACGTGAAATTTCTGATTCCTTTATTTCGGATTTTGTAGTGTTTTGTAATTTTACTAAAAAGGGATTACAAATACGGGGATTAATTTGTTTTTTCATTGAAACTCCGGTGACACGAAAAACGTGTACACCATCGCCATTTCACAATGGATATCTCCTTCACTAAAACAACAGAAGAAGTTTGTGCGTACTTCGGTGTCGACGAAAATTTAGGATTATCAGATGAACAAGTTAAAAAGAATACAGAAAAATATGGACCAAACGGTAGGTTTATTTTATGAATAAAGCTATGATGAGTGACTTATTACTTCTAGAATATTCTATTCCTTCTGGAAAATTTGCCGTTGCGAATGATGGCGGCCGGGGCTAACCAAGTGGCTAGAAATAAAGGGTGACGAACAACTGTACCTACATGTAGTTGGATCACTTAGCCTTCAACTCATGCCGGAACAATAACTTATTTATAACAGTAAATATAAATAATGCGTACTATTATTATTCATTGTATTGTAAACCACATGTGACAATACCTACTTTAAAAAGTTTATGCTTACTATATATGTTACAATTTAAATTAAAAGGAAAATACATTTGACACAGCTTGCCACGTACCGTAGACGTAGACCCTAACAAAAAATAGACTAAATTAACTAAATAATAAATAGTAAATAAAATACCGGCCGGCATGGGCGTTAAATAAAAATTTAAATAAGTAATTTTAAAGAAAATGTAATTTTTAAGTATCAGCCCACATTGAAATGCAATAATGAATAATGAGATATGTCAACATTTGGACTATTTATATATCAATATCACTAACTGTATGATGTATGATTATGACTATGAATCATGAAGTCGAAGCCTATGGCTATGGCTATGGCCATGGCATGCCATTTCATTTTCATGTCATGTGGACAAACGTTGTTTTTTTTGGAAAGGGGGTGGGGGGGGGCTTAAAAACTAAAGTTCGTTAATAACAATATACTGAAGAGGCCTAGTACTAATAATTAATTGTGGTATGGTTATAGTAACTTGAGTATTTATTTGGAGGCCCCATAGGCATAGTATAGTATAGTTATGCTGGCAATCACTTTCACTTTAATGAACCATGACGTCCATGCGGCATGCCATGGACCATAGTTCCATGTCCATAATATAGCCTAAGTCAATAAATCAGTGACAATATCTTATCTTAGATATACAGACGCTCCTTCTATGCAGAAGATAATTGCGTCCACAGGCCATGAGAGATGATCTGTTGGCAAGTGATGCAGCAGTCACAGGCCACGGCTATAGGGGTCCCACGCATTACCCCAGCCGCCTAACTATTGTCTAGTTAGGTACCCATTCGGAGCTGGGTGACTCGGGGACTCCTCAGGCCCGGGGAACAAATCCTCGCCTTCGCGTGGATTTGAACTCATGACCATCGGTACGACAGTCAAACGCGCTACCTCTCGACCACCGCGTCCCAATAGTATTGCTAGCATGGCCAAATTAGTACAAATGTAAACTAAAAAGTAACAGTAGTAGCATGACTTAGCAGCTAAGCATAGCTTAAATTTAGTCTATGTTAATATAATTCAATGTGGCCATGGCTAGAATATGAATAGATATATTTGAAGAAATGAGGCAGTATCAGTATAACAAAGCCTAATTTACCCTCAGACTACAGTCAACAATTATTGTAAATTATAAGACTTAGATGAAGACATAAATAGTCATACATAATTTTTTTCCACTTGCTTAAGAACTGTTTTGATGAGATATTTTGAAATCATAATGGCTTGTCATTTTAGATTTTAAAAAAGACTTCAAGAGACATGAATCCATGTATCATTATCCTATATAATAATATATAAAAATGCAATATTTTGTCTGGTCATCAATAGCAATTGGTCCCTCAAACTTCTACAGACTCCATCAGCCAATCAGAAAAATTAAATCTCATTTACATATTGAACAAGTTTACGTGGACGTTCAAAGCAAGTTATTTTTTGTGCAGTTTTTTTTCTTCAAAATTTTATTTTGTTGGGATTTATTATCAAAAACTTTGTTTTTACAGGTTATTTTTTATAACTATAATGAATAGTATTTTTGAAATGATGCACATGTATAGCCGGTCGAGACAGCTGTTGGTGTTGGAGGGGAGTTACAATATGACACTCAAAAGTCTAAAGGACGTCAGAAAGTCCTTGGATGGGCTTTGTTGTTCGTTATTTATAACGTTTATAACGAACTCATTTTTTGATCAGGCATCCTTATAAAGTGAAATAGATTTTTACCTTTTTAAATGTGAACTTGCAATCATCACATATATATTTCCGGGTATATCGTTTACCGACGCCACTCTAGTGGCTAAAAAATGTAGCTTATAATAAATGACTAGGTAATAATAAATTATATGGTCATATTTGATATTGCATATGTAAATTCTAGATGGTAGAAAGATATTTAGAACAAACAGAAAAGCTTAGAAGCAGTTTTCCCTCTAAGGTTTTTGGTCTGTGTGCAAAGTAAAAGAAAAACTCATGTGCAAATTTGCACAGCACCCCTTTTTTGTGCAATATTTTTTTTTTTACAAATTTTACAATAATTTCAAACTACTTCGTGGCGTCAGTCAGATATCTGCACAGCTTAAACGAAACATTAGTTTGAGTTAGAACACCTAATAGTTTTAGATGTGAACTTAAATAGAAAATTAAATGTTGGACTATTAAGACAATAGGCCCCCTAATGATTCTCTTATATATGGTTCACTTGAGATAATCTGTGTATGGAGGAGCATTTTGTAGCTTAGCCCTGACTTCTCATTGTCTTAGGCACAGTTCTGGATGTTGTCATTTGTTTACTCTAAAATCTAATGCAAAGCTACCATTAAGTATATATATTTTTTTAAAAATAACAAAGCAAGAGATCCACATTTTATTTATATTTCTTAATATCTTTTTTTTTAAAAAACAAGATATATATAAATATTAAGCTTTTAAAAAATTGAATTTAATAAAAAGGGTCAAAGGTAAATAGGAAATACAAGATATTTATAAAAATATTAAATTTATGCTCTTACAAACTTTTCTTTGAAACTAGGGACATTTCATTATAAAATTATTGGTCACTCTTAAATACTAGATACTAATATTGAACATGCATAATAAAAGAATTAGACCTGCTTTCAAGTAAAAATCTTAGATAAACATACATTATTTTGTCACTTTTCTTTTCATTTCATAATGTGAATTTCTAAAGTTAATATTCACTAAAAAAAATAAAACTTACTTTTCGCATAAAGAGAACATTTTTAACAGTAAGGAACATGATTATTACAAAAAACACTTTTTTGCATGGGAATCCATTCAAAATATTTTTTTTTCCAGTTATTTTTAATCAGTCAATAAGTTAAACGTCTCGTATGTAATAAGAGCTACCTATTGAAACCTTGGATATGAAATTTCAGCACATTCTTTTACTCTAAGAATTTTTGGTCATATTTATTTATTAGCATTTGATTTGTGATCTGTCATTAATTAAAAAAAAAATAGCTCAGGTGTAGTTATTTTTTATCTTAAGTTCAATCATACCTCTGATTACCTCTGAAAAAACAGGTACATAGGCAATCAGTGCTCATTTATTCTGG
>MUZC01004702.1:292246-307057 GCA_002072015.1 Radix auricularia | reverse complement strand
CAACAAATCTAAAGTTGTGAATTGCATAAGCTTCACCTAGGAAAATAGGCCACCTCGCCTGGTGTTTCTTTCTAAATGCTTGAGATATTCATTGTTATTTATTTAATCAGATTTTTTAAAATGAAAAAAAACTTTTAATTAACAGCTGATTGTCAAGTTTATGTGTAATATTATGGCTTAATGAAGAAAATAGTGCCATAAAGTAGCTTATGTAGGCAATGAAATGTGGTTGGTTGGTTATTGCAGTGTGTCACTTAGTCTTTAGGTGTCAGCAATCAGATGGTACCTTTGGAAAATTAAATTAACTACATTTGTTGAATTTTGTTGCCTTTTTAAGTGATATACATTAAATATTTTTCTATAGATTTGGCATATTAAATTGGTGGTTGTTATTGCTCTTAACATTCAAAGTTGATAAACTGCTGTTTTCATTTAGGTATTGAAATTATAATAGTAAATCAAAATGAAATAATGTATATTTTAAAATTTCTCTTGTGTAAACTAGTATGTCTTTCTCTGAATTGTAATATTTTATTTCTATTACTCTTTTACAGAGCTCCCAGCAGAAGAAGGTAAGCTTTATTATTATTTTTTCTATTGTTCAGTTTTTATTATTTGAGTTTTGAATTGTTATATATTTTGATTTATTATAACTTTAATTATAATTATTTGCTGATATAAAAAGAAAGTACAGATGATATAATTTTAGTTTTAGAAATTCTTTGTGCCTACTGTCAAATAAGTTGCTTACATTTTTAAGTGAGTGCACGCACATCTGATTGTTCAAAAGCCTGGGTCACTTAATTCAATTATTTTTTTATACCCATAGAAGCACTTGACCTTTTTTATGTTCTATAAGGGAAAACAATCATACATATTGATCTGTCAGGCAAGGGTTTAATGACGAGTGGCAATTTCCAATATGAAATTTCTATAGTCATTTCTTTAAGTTTCGCTACTTCTGTTTTTACATTCTTGAATTATATTATCAATTCTTTTAACATCAAGAATTATTAGATAGGCATAGAACATTTCTTTCATTTTATAAATGTTTCTTAGTAGCTCCTGTTTTATGTTATGAATGTTGAGATTTGCTAAGGACCCAATGTTAAAACATATACAGTGCACATTTTTGGTATCACTGAACAAAAATTCACAATTTATAGTTAATATACATACAGTTTGTTATGTTGCTGATTTATTTGATTCTAATCAGTGCTCTTGTGTCTAGCGTGTCTTGGTGAGACATAATTTAATGCCACTATCTTAGTAAACTATGACTCGGAAACTTAACTCAGACCCCATTGAGACACGCCCACCTACAGACCCACATACAGACACGTCCACCTACAGACCCACATACAAACATGCCCACCTACAGATCCACATACAGACACTTCCACCTACAGACCCACATACAGACACGCCCACATACAGACACGCTCACATACAGACACGCTCATGCTCGTGAGTACTGCTTGTGCAATTGACCTTTCATTGATCATGTTATTAATCGTTCTTTTCCACAGGCAAGCCTTTGTGGGAGCTTATATTGGAACAGTTTGATGATCTTCTAGTTAAAATTTTACTTCTTGCTGCTATTATTTCTTTTGTAAGTATCCTGTGCTGTTGGTTCAGTCCGTTTGTTTTTGTTTGAATTTGTTGATGATGAAATAGCACTTTCCTTGTCTCTCCTTGCCTCAGAATACAAAAGAAGAAAATTGTATTGCCGTGATTGTATAGATATAAGTTATGTTTATAGCTCTGTTAAAAATGGAATTCATATTTAATTTTGCAGGATAAATTAAAAATATAATTCAAGCCTTAATATTATGAAATAATAAGCACGTATAGAAAAGCATTTTTCATTAAATTTATCACATTATTGATTTGCATATCCACGCGCTCTCTGAGACCTACACATAGTTTTTATATAAATCAAGCAACTATTGATTTTTTTCTATGTATAGAATTAATCACGACTTTTTTAGCAGTGAATAGCTTGACCTTTTTATATGTGGTCTGCTCGAACAATAAATTCATCATTAAATAGTCCATATAATTACCAACAGTAGCTCAGTGTGGTCTTATGGCCTTAAAATGTCCAACAAATATTTGATTGTACTGCATTAAAATTTTAAATTGAATGTGTCATAAAACTTATATTTAGACAGGTTTAATGCAGCTTAAAAAAGAAATAGAGACAAACTATATGATATATGGATTTTTTATATGAGTGGTTGGGCGGGGGAGGGGGCAAGAAATTCGTCCAGAGAGCTATGCTTTTCTGATGGGATCTGTGAACAGGGGTCGTGTGTCAAATGGGATCACATTTAAAGGTGGCACTTGTCACAGGAATGGTGTTGACCTTGATATCAATGACCTGTTGGGTGTGAGAGCCGATCTTGTCTTGACTCAAGATGTTATGTCTTCCAAAGCCCCCCTCCCCCCCGGTCCTAACCTTTTTCCCTCTTTATGGAACATTACTGCACTGATGTAGAACAAGATTACAATCTTTCCTCCCCCCGCCCCTCGTTTCCTAACGATTGAATTGTAGTAGTGTCCTCTGCTGTAGGCTGAGATACGAGTCCCATGCAGTGCAATGATCTTACCATTTAATCTGTATCCTGACGTTTAGTCGACAGCACTGTCAACTTATCCGTTCGTCATGAATACATGACTAAGATGATACTTCACAGTGGTGTGGGATTAACAAGTAATAATGGTGATTAGTGGTGTTGGTTTAGTTTTGTTGGGGTGATGGAGGGGTGGTCTGTAACACCACATCTTAGTAAGGGATTACGACTCTGATTATAATACATTTCTTAATTTTGTTTGATCAAGGTTTGAATATTTAAATAATATATTATAATTATATTAAAAAGACCATTGGACTAATGATAAGACTAATAATAACCTGCTATCAAAATTTTCAAAGGTGGCTGTGACTAGAAAATGTCCCAATTCTCTGTTAGCATCGGTTACTATTGCCTTTCCTTGATCTTGCTTAAAACTTAGACATAAAAATAGATTAAATAAAAAAAAGAAATGGTTAGTTTATTTACTTGAACTCCACGTGCGGACTTCCTCTCAGGTATCTCGAAATGCACGCCTTGTTACAAGGCACACCACGCGGGATATGTGCTCGCGTGTGCTGTGTTTATGAATGTAGAGCTACTTCTAGGGCCCAGTGAAAGACATTCATACATCAGATGATGAAGCGTTGCTTGTCTGCATTGTTAAGTTGTGGTGTACGCTGGTTCTGTGAGAGCCCTCTGTTCTGGCTCCCATTTCTTTGCAAGTTTAGGATATTTTATCATTCTATATTTCATCACCCCGAGGGCACATCTCAAAATTAAATTTTCTCTTCCATCGAAACAACCAGTGGAGAGAGGAAAAAAAAAGAAAGAAAATCCGCATTCGTTGCCGAGTTTTAAGAATATGCGTGATGATATTTGAAGACCTCAAGGGAAGAAAAAGCCATGTGACTTCTATGTATTTTTGAAATATTCATGTTTTAAAGTTCAGAACTATACTAGTCAGTCTATACAGATTTATCATTTACTAACCAAATACATTTGATTTTTTCATGGGGTCAGAAACGTAATTTTTTTCCACAGAACCTTTTTTTAGAATGCAGTCCTATTCTATATTAGTCTATATGATATTTTTAGAATGCTCTTTGTTCAGATAGAGGCACAACTAAAAGAATGTCACGCAGCTTTTTCTTCCATTGAGGTCTACATTAGTATTCACGGTTAGCCTTGTCATCTCCTCCACTCCAGTGCTGGCTTTAAGGTTTAAAATTAGAGACTTAAAAAAGATTGTTGGGTGATATTTCAAATATAATTGTTTTTGTTTAGTCCTCTCTTGCGTCACGCCGTTTTCTTGTATTTTGAACCCCACTGGCCTGCCAGAAAGCCTCTGACGCAGGGAGTGAGGATAGCTGGACCAGACCTGTGCGGCCAGCTGGGCTTATGTAGCCCCTCTGTGTTTATCAACATGTTGACTTTCATCTCTCCGCGAACTTGACATTGTTCTTTGATGTTACGGCAGCATTGGGCCGACACCCCTCCCCCAGTCTGGTATTTTTTCGTCTGCTTATTAATTAAGCTGTTAACAACAGGAATTATTTTTGCCGTCTTGGCTGCGACGTCACACGGTGTTTACACTGGAAGGTCACCCTACCCGTCGGAGCTCATTACGGAGCCGCTGGTTCTAGAATGTGGGTGGAGACTTGAACGTTCGATATCTCCAGCTGGATTGCTTTCAATGCTTACGTGTCCTCTCATATTGAAGCCAATTATCGTGTCACTCACATTTCGTTTAGGAAATATGGAGTTTTAAACAACGATGCGAATGAAATGAGAAATATTTGTGGTTAAATCCGACTTAACGTTCCCACTCAACATGGCCGACATCTTTGTTGATAGCCGCGTACCAAAGAAATTGGAAAATTAAAATTCTAAACCTAACACTAAATTCACAATTATAACTAAACGTAACCCAAACACTAAATTAACAAAATAAAAATTCTAAATCTAAACCTAAAAAACAAAGGAAGAGAACGCAGAATTAATTGCAATATAACTTATAACCCATTTGGGAACGTATAATCGGATTCAGCCATATTTGCTCACCGTCCCCCATGCTCTGATATATCAAGCTAAAGTTAGGCAAGGCGCTGCACGGTGATCACGTGGCAAAACAAATATAGTAATATGTTAGTACAAATTTGCACTCATATATTTTTTTTTGTGTGGCTTTTTCTAAATTTAAGGTTCAGTAAATTCGTTTCCAACAGTTTGTGATTTGAAACAAATGAAGTTCAAAATCAATTTTTTATATTTTAAAACAGAGACGAAATAAAGATGGTGGCTATGGCACAACGCGTTAGAATCCTGAATTAAAATAAAATTATGTTGACATTCATTCGCAAAAAGGCCGCACAGTTCTTAAAGACTTCCATCGCTGAGCCATACTGGATGTCAAACTTGGTGGATGGTCCCACTTATCTCGGGCAATGTTCCTCTCAAATTGCACGAACGCGCATTGTTTTAGAATTTTAGAGAGCAGGAAATCTGGTAAAATATTGCACCAACAAAAAAAAATGTATTCCGTGCAACTTTGGACACGTTTTTTTTGTTAAACTTTGCTCTCAGGCCAACGAACGTTAGAGAGAACATTGGTACTCGGACAACCAATAGTATCTTATTTTTGTAGCATTCCGCCCTGGACTTAGCACGGCTGTTGAACTAGACCAAAGCTCGTTTTATTTTAAGGTAGGAAATAAGACTTTAATGCTCTGTCGTCATTAATAAAATTAAAATTTAAATAAATCCCTCCTCAGTGCTTCAGTTTTATATAAAAAAAAAACAACTCGGGTACGTGACATTATACGTGACCTGGTTATTATTATTATTATTATCGGCTTCCTTCCGTCTCGCGAGACGATGGTGCATCACCGTTGGGTTGGGTTGCATTTTCTCGAGTGGCTGTGCAGTCCTATCCTTGAGTGACAGTCTTTACCACAGTTTTTACACACGAGTTCTGTGCTTCCAAATGTTTTGGCCTTTCTCCTAGCTCTTCTGTCTGCAGCCTCCTCCATTCTTCGCCCCTCGGCTACTATGAAGCCCTCTTTGACAACTGTGCGCCACGTAGATCGGTCTTCTGCCATACACTCCCAGTCACTTGTATGTATTTTGGCTGCTTTCGTGTCCCTTTGACAGACATCTTTAAATCGCAAGCGTGGGCGACCTGTTTTCCTCTTTCCTGAAGCAAGTTCACCATATAGGAGGTCCTTCGGGATGCTGCCGGAGCTCTTTTTTTTTTTACATGTCCTAGCCTCCTCAGGCGTCTTTCACTAAGAATTGAGAACATGCTTTGGGTATTGGCACGCGTTAGGACCTCACTATTAGGCACTTTGTCTTGCCATTTAATACCAAGGATGCAACGCAGGCATCTCAAATGGAAGCTGTTAAGCTTGCGCTCTTGTGATGTATAAGTGGTCCATGTCTCGCTCCCATATAGTAGTGTACTGATGACACAGGCTCGATAGACGCACAGTTTGGTTTTCTCCGTTAGCTTGGTGTTTTGCCAGACCCGCTTATTTAGTTTAGCCGTTGTTGCAGCTGCCTTGCCAATTCTGCTGTTTATTTCTTCTTCAATGGACAGTGTATTGGAGACCTTGGATCCCAAGTAGGTGAAGCTGTCCACAACCTCCAAGTTTTCATTATCGATATTTATGGTAGGAGGAGGTCGAGTGTCTTGGGCCATGATGTTTGTCTTTTTCAAGCTGATTTGCAGACCAAATTCTTTGCAGGCATTGGAGAAGCTTGACACGAGTTGTTGCAAACCAGATTCTGTATGTGCTGTTAGTGCCGCATCATCCGGATGACCTGGTTATATCTGGGTTAATAATGAACTACTTTGGACTCGAACCCCCTTCGTTCCGGCATAAAGTAGTCTGCTAGACATAACTACATGCCTCATTGGAACATTACAATTCATTATGAAATCGTTCAGCATTTGACGGCCGCCTCGGCTATTTTGAGTTCACGTACTTGACTCCAGGTGTCTCGGGTGACTGCACACCTTTATTGTTCATACAAAAGGTTTGGGGTAGGGGCTAATAATTACCCTGTAGAGGAATTCAATGACGTGGCGTTGTATTGTGGGTGTGGACCAGTGGGAAATCAATCATGTTACGTTAATAGTTAATTTGACCACAGGGACTGTTTCTACCTCGCCTTTTGGTGCTAGAAAACCTTAAAAGAACTCTAATAACTCCAGCGACTACTTTTGTTGTACGGTTTTAGACCTGTGCGAAATCCAATAATGGCCAGCTGGCTCTAGTGTAACTATTCTAGCACTAGTGATCTCGACTGGAAAAAATATGAAAATCACACGCTAATGCTTTGAAATAATGTGATTTTCTTGTATTTACCTTTACAAGAAACTGCAGCAGCTGAGCTGAAAACTTGTTTTAAATATAAGAAAGGACAGATCAGTTGAGTAACCCACTGGCTCCATCATAAACCACCAAAAGGTGTGTCCAAGGATCAGTTTGCTAGATTCCAGGCCCTCTCCTTTATTTCCATTTAATCTTGCCAAGGACCGCCAGATCCTCTTAAATATATTTAATGATATTTTTTTTGCACCATTTACCTGACTACTTGCAATGCAGGAATAGAGTTATGGATCTCTGGTGGGTGGGTGCTGTGTGGGCATGAGTGGCAGAAGATGCTAATGTATATCAGAGGCGTGTTTGTTGGGTGCCTCTTGGAAATGTGTGTGTCAGAGGCGTGTTTGTCGGGCGCCTCTAGGAAATATTGTTTTCTTTGGAATCTAAGTACATAATAAAACTTGTAATTTCAAGATACGATGTATGTCATAAATAAGAATATGGAGATGGTGAGAGTTAGAGGTAGGTGTAAACATTTCGACTCAGTCAAACAAGATAGTTACAGTTAGAGGGAGGTGTAAACATTTCGACTCAATTAAACAAGATAGTTACAGTTAGTGGGAGGTGTTAACATTTCGAATCAGTCAAACAAGATAGTTACAGTTAGAGGGAGGTGTAAACATTTCGACTCAATTAACATTTCGAATCAGTCAAACAAGATAGTTACAGTTAGAGGGAGGTGTAAACATTTCGACTCAATTAAACAAGATAGTTACAGTTAGAGGGAGGTGTACACATTTCGACTCAGTCAAACGTTTAAATAAACGGAAAAAGACAAAAATAAAGAAAATCATAAAGCTATGACGTCAGGAGTGTTCATTTCGAGTCCGACACTGCCTTTGCCATGGTCCCACAAAGGATTTTGTTTTTAAATAAAAGTGGGAAAGCGGGTTGAGGAGTGCTTGTTTGGTATCTGACATGTCTGGCAACGTGGTGTAACTGACCTGGGTCAACAGCTGAGTTTTAGCGTGTCCCGATATCTTGAGAGCTCTCCCCACCCCGGATGTTGTTATTCTATACTCAGCAGGTTGATATGAGCAAATGAACGTTTGAATCCTTGCCGACTGGGATGTTAATTTATGCAACACGTTGAATTGATCACGTGAATGGCCGACTGGTATCTTTGTACATTAGATTAATCGAGTTTTCATCAGGAATAAATCGCTGGTCCTCATCTGCATTTCGTGTCCATACACTCTAAGGTTTGCCACAACGTTCAGAAAAGGTACTAATCGGCTGAAGCCGTATCTCGTGAGGTCTTCTCTGGCAACAGATTAAGATGCCACGTTCACAACACCCGTCTAAGCCTCAATGATGTAATGCGGCCAATAATCTTCTCATGTAGACGGGCGGGGATTAAAGTATTGTCGTTATTTATCGAAAGAATTTTACACTCCCCTCGGGGGGGGGGGGGAATCTGGTTTTTAAATAATTACTTGTTGATTGTGAAACTCGCCTTGACATAATGAAGAACTACTAAGTGGAGGGGAGATTAGTTTGAAAGGCTTTTATTCCTTACTTTGCTTCAGTGCGCATGGTAAGAACATTTCTATATTATAGGGGATAAACTAAAACAAAAACAAGAAAGAATACGTAATAATGTGGATTTACCTAAAAGCTTCTATTGGTTTGAAATACTGCTTTAGGCGGTGCTCAATCTTCTTACGTTTAGCTACGCTAATGCTAATTGTTGGCATTCCGCGGGGCAGTGTTCACCTCTATTGGCGATGTAGCTGAATCTGCGTAATTAGACTACAGTCGTCCAATGTTGAAATATACGGTCGGTCACCTAATACTGACTCGGGCTCAACACACATTTGAGAAACCTTCAACCACAGCTGTTGTCGTTTAAAAAGGCTGACTGATTGGGCTGCTGCGGACTTGATTGTAGTGTGCGACACCGTGGTATTGTGTCAGCTCGGTCTTTATCTGGTATGTGAATGAGGTATGGACTCATGCATGAGCATGGCCCCAATGCTAAGTTTATAAGTGTCCATTTGAACGAGGGATGGACTCATGCATGAGTATGGCCCCAATGCTAAGTTTATAAGTGTCCATTTGAACGAGGGATGGACTCATGCATGAGCATGGCCCCAATACTAAGTTTGTAAGTGTCCATGTGAACGAGGTATGGACTCATACATGAGCATGGCCCCAATTCTAAGTTTGTAAGTGTCCATGTGAACGAGGTATGGACTCATGCATTAGCATGGCCCCAATTCTAAGTTTGTAAGTGTCCATGTGAACGAGGTATGGACTCATGCATGAGCATGGCCCCAATTCTAAGTTTATAAGTGTCCATGTGAACGAGGTATGGACTCATGCATGAGCATGGCCCCAATTCTAAGTTTGTAAGTGTCCATGTGAACAAGGGATGGACTCATGCATGAGCATGGCCCCAATGCTAAGTTTATAAGTGTTAACATGAAAGAAAACTAAAAGAATGCTAAATCGTTTGCTACACACTGTTTCCATATCCCGCACTGCACAGCTCTGCCAAATGAATCGCATTTCTACATACAGTTTAGTCCATCTAATCTAATCATATCAACTTTTTTGTCGTGTCGCGGCTAGTCCCTTTGCAGCTAGTAAAAAATAAAAATAAAATGTACACTCATTTCTTGTTGCATGGGGGAACACTTATTTTTTCAAATTTACTGTGCCGTCAATTTTTTGAATGTTTTAAAACCCCTGTAAAACCGAAGGGCTACACAAAGACAATATGCAAGGAAGATTTCTTTCTTTAAAATAAAGTATTAAGGTGTGGAGATGGGGTGCAAGGGGTGGAGATGGGGTGCAACTGTCCCAGGCTAGAAGCGTGCACCTCTCGTCAGGTGCAGGGTCACTACCAGACCTCACCTTGTCTGACTCACTGCTAAATGTTTCTTTCAATCATCAGTGCCTTTTGTTGGCATTTTCTCCTTCACGGATTAAGCTTAACAAAGGGAAAAATAAGAAAGCCTTGCAGGACATTCCTCCACTTAACCCCCTCCCACCCCCATGCCCCATCCCCTCTTGCATAATACATAAATAATGCTTCTGATGGATGTTCACGTCTGTTGGCTGGCGGTGATCAATGGTTTAAGTCAGAGATTGCCTGGCCGGCCTAAGGTGTGCTTCAGGCTGTTGATATGATTTCTTCCCTGTCTGACGGGGTTGGTGGGTGGCGGTCTACACAAGTGACGATAGCTGGAGAACTCGCTCTTGTCGAATGACCAGTTGGTGAGACCTTCAAACAAAAGCTACTTTGTCAGCGTTGGTCACTATCATTCGTGTTGATACATGTAGGGACTGGGCAGACTGCCACATGAAGGGCTCTGAGACTCTTAAGCCCGGGTTCCCAACCTAAGGGTCGAAGGGTTTTCTGGGGTCGCCAACTTGTACATTCGACTAACTGCTACATTCGTATTCGTAAACATAACGAATGCGGAATAGAGAAGTTATAAAACTTTATTGAAAATGCTTGTTTTAATTGCATGGGGGTCGCGGGTCACGTGGATTTATAAAAAGGGGATCGCCAATTGAAAAACGTTTAGAATCTTTGCTCAAAAGTCTAAAAGATTGGGAAACCCTGGACAAGTTCAGTTTATATCTCAAACGTTATAGGCGTTCTACGCAGTTGTCTTTTTAATGTTCGCGAGCTGCATTGTTCACATTTCACCTTTCTGTACACAAATATGTTATTTGTTAAATCTCAGTGTGTCTGTGTCTTGAATATACCACTCGTAATTGTTTGGAAACAGCTGCTCTAAAATGTCCCCCTTCCCTCTCCTAATCATACCAGATAGTTCTGATCTATACAGTCTAGTGAGCCATCGAAGTAAATAGTTGCAAGACTAGTCGCATGGCGGTCTGTTAAGTATGTGAATAACTGGATGTCATTTCATGTGTGCTGTTTGTGTTCAAATTTCACCTCAAATGTTGCTCTTGGTAAGTGGCTGGCTTTGAATGCACACAATACACCAAGCTGCAGCCGGCAGCGATCAGGAAGTCCAAGGATTTCCTGGACAAGCTATAGCCAGTGATCCCATCTCCTTAACGGTGTTGTGCTCTCTCTCATCTCAATTCGCTGGAGACATGCGTGAGCAATGTCTAGGGAAATCTGATAACAATCTAGTCGTATATTAGTATCAGTGTATTTTCAAAGTTTGCTTATCGTGAGACAGAGTTTTAGAGTACAGAATATTGTAGTTAAACCTTTCTGGGAAAAAATGTCTCATGGGTTTCTTAAAATGTTTCCACTTTGACAATGAAAATCTAAAAAATGCAACACAATTAATTATTTTTTTTCAATATCAGGAGACTAAATGTAGTTGGGGAAGTTATCGTCACAGATGTAAGAAAAGAATAATAGCGAATCCGTGTTTTGTTAATGCTGACGTGGGACTGATTCTTAGTGAGATATGAACGTAACCTTTAAGTTTAAGACTAACGTTTCTCATAACGAGCCAGGTCCCCCCTACACAGAGCATGTTTGAGCTCTTCAACTATGTTGTTTAAAACTAAATCAGAAAAGACGTGGGGGGCGGGGGTGGACTTTGGTGCTGTTGACATAACCACGATGTAAACACATTATAAAATGGCGCGACACGCCGAGAGTCTTTGAGCCCAATGAACTACGCCACGTTCCTGTGATCACCGTGTGTCCATATTGTTGATGCCGTCACACCCACTTCAAGGTTGGCCTGTGATCTGTCAACTTGGCCAGGAACGTTTTTTTTCCTATAATAGGACTTGTCAATCATGTGGCAGTGATGGAAGGCATTCGTAACATATTTCCGAGCAGGGGAACACACTACACGCTACACTCATGTAGAATCCCCGCCCCACCCACCCACACACGCTCATGCATTATTATATATTCAACCACGCACGGAAGCAATGAACACTTTAAATGCTCTCAACTTTGTTTTAAAACCTAGCTAACAGAGCATGAGAAATATATTAGTTGTCATTGGTCTTATGCTGTCTTGACATAAAATCCATCGTTTATAGGTCAGCGTCGGAGGCCCCGTCACCACTCATCCAGTTCGGTACTTGAATTTTAAATTTTAACCAAACCGCAGTTGGTCATACATCCAAGACAGTTGCTTAGTAGAACTTTGTAATCATGCAGGCACGACCTCGTGTGTTGTAAAATTGTGACAGGTACTTTTTTGTGTCGTTTGTAACAAACATGTCACAAAGCGAATGGTCTTGTCATGGCCGGATTTAGACTTAGTGGGTCCCTAAGCTATTTGAGATAAGAGGGACCCATTTGAAGTCCAGATATTCTAAGTCAGTGCCAATTAAGGGGGGGGGGAATCCGGGAGAGGGGTGGCGCAAGAAGGCGGGTGTTCGAAGCTATTGCTTGTTAATCAAATAGTAAGTCCAGCACTTGGTCTTCTGCTGTGAAGTCGAAGCTTGTTTTAAACCATTAAGTGCTGCCATTCAGCTAGCTGCATGCCCTGGTTACTGAACGAGTAGGTTTTGCTTCGTTTTAAGTGGGTTGTCACAAATCCGTTCAGGATAATCTCTCGTCAGCTGTACCACATCGGGGCACTTACAATTTGCCTTAGCGCCCCCCCCCCCTGTCACCTATGTTTACTTTTCAACTGTATTCCCGGCTTTGATGTGACTGGCTGATCATTATCAACTTGCATTTCCCGTGGGCCTGGTAAGAGTCAGTGTACTACTCTTCTTGTATAACATTGTCATGCACGATTTATAGTACTCTTAAAAATTGTACAGGCATTTTTTAAAATCCAACTGAACTCAAGGGTAAAATATGAAATGTGCTTATAATATCAGACCCTTCATTGTGGACCTCGTTTTGGAACTTTATTTTATTATCATTATTTATTTATTTATTTGTTTGGGGGGGGGGGGTTATAAACCGGGTTCGAATCCCCAGATCGATCCCCAGGGCATGTCATAAAGAGGTGGGGCGGCCTCCGTCTGATGAAATCCAGCATCATTCCAACTGCGACGGTCAAGTCCGAGTGACAATTTTTGGCGTCATCCCGAGGGAAGAAAATAAGGATTCGGGATAACTAGTTACTAACTACCCTGACGTGGAAATGTCAAGCGCCGGTGGGGATCTCGACCGTTGTCAGCGAATGCTATCAAATGTTGTTGACAGTGGTTTGCCGAGTCCTTCACAGCCGCCCCTGACATGGCTGGAACACAACACATCAGTGAATTTGGTCGAGGCGGGCGGTCTATTTTGTGCACCTCCGTCACAAACTAGAAACAGATCGGTTTTCGGAACGTTCATCATGATGTAGTCAAACTATGAGCAGAGTTTACCTAAGGCTCTGCTGATGGCAGGGAATCTTTGCCTTCATGTGCTCTATTGGATGGAGACTTGCATTCTACACACCCAACCCCATTATCAACCAATAAAATTGCTATGTTTAGTCATAAATAATAAATACTCTCTCCGGGTTATGCTGATAGTTTTCGATGCGGTTCGTAGTCCTAGTCATGATTTTCATTTGAGTGAAACATGTCGTATACACGTATTGAGATTTACGAAATAGTCAAAATACAGTAGTTTATCCAGGCCACACAATCTGATTTGTCCAAATACTATTCGCCATCATAGTTAAATGGAGTCTTCCAGTTGGTTACCTTTATAAAAATGTGCCGTGCCGGCATGTGTGTCTTTATCCGTTGTACTTCAATATAAACTGGATTCATTTGATGCGGCTGTATGTTAAGACAATGAAAGACCTTATCAGCCGGCCATGTGGATGTCTCCAACACGTGACCGTCACTCGTGGTGTAGGATTTGCGCTGTGACCTATCGGCTATAACACAGTCTATCAGTCCCGCTCCCTTCCCTCACGCCACACCATGACGCTCCACAGGTTTCCGCGGCACACCGCATCCGTGTCGCCCTATTTTTGTTAATTTACCTGAACAAGTTCATCGATATCTGACTTCTAGCGTCTCTGTGTTTGGTTAATTAATGAAACAATCCTTGCCCACCTTAACAAAAAATGTGTAAACTTTACATTGTTAGATAAATTGATCAGGAGTTTGGTAGAGGTCGGGGGTGGGGGGGGTAGTGGGGTTACAGTTAATAGTTATGTCACAGGCTGAAAGGCTAAGGATGACCAACATGACCAGTGGTGAATTTTTAAAAGAATGTTTTTGTTTAAAATAACTTCAAGCCTTGTTTATAAGTTTTCTCAGTTAAACCATCTTGACTCTTATTTTGACTAAAAATGTCGTCACTGTTGATTATAAAAAAATATACCCGGCATTTAATATCGAATTTTATTTTGAGAAACACTCTCGAGATGGTAATAATATAGGAGCACATCCCTCCGTTCAATTCTATAAGCCTTCCTGCCAAAGCTCATGCTCACACGCCTCGATTTCAAGTTAATTTTTTGTAGGACCCAGTCGAGGCTGATAGTGGTGCCCACATCCGTAAACGGTTTGCCAACACACACCTGGATAGTTTTATAACATTAGTATGATAATAAAGCTTAGTTCTCAGAATGTGGTGTTAATTAAAATTATTAATTTAAATACTGGTAAATCGCATATCGAAATAACGTTGGTCCAAAAATGACGTCACGCGATTTTGGCCGATTTACCCCCTCCCCATTGTCACCAAAACTTAGACCCCCCCCTTTTTTTTTAAAGCAGTATGTTCTAAATTAAAATTAGCATGTTGCAAATTAACTTTTTTGTTATCGAATTATGTATTTAGTGTAAGGCCATAGGGGCCGTCCATAAATGACGTCACGCGATTTTGGCCGATTTTTTACCCCCTCCCCCCCTACGTCACGCGTCGTCACAAAATCGTAGACCCCCCCCCCTCCAAAAGTACGTCACAAAACTTTGACCCCCCC